>JAXIVH010000159.1:234589-240989 GCA_036785325.1 Urophycis tenuis | reverse complement strand
GAGAGAGAGAGAGAGTATGAACCCAGAACCCTCTGGGCTGCACTGTCCACTCTCCATATTGAACTGCGGTGAACGAGACCACCATTTTTTTGCTTGCACTACTGCTCCTTGTTCACTGTATATATATTTATAGTTATATTACTTATATTTCAATACTTGTTTTTCTTTGCACCAATTACACCAAGTCGAATTCCTTGTAGGTCCAAACCTACTTGGCAATAAACTTGATTCTGAACTGTAACTAATTTTGAACGGAACTATAACGGTAATTTTGATCTGTAACTGTAAATGTACTTTTTCTTCCCCCCAGCCTGGCTTTTCTGTTCTATTCATCGTCATCTCACACTGGGGGTGGGGGGGGGAGGGGAGGTGAGAGGAGAAGAGAAAAGGTAACCCCCCCCCTCCACACACTCCTCTGTGAGCGAACATGCCCACCCCAGGGGAGCGAGCACAGCCTTGGTTATTATTGATGGTTTTATTTACACAGGCACCCTGCGGGCAGCTATTGTGGTCCTGGGTCCTGATTAAACAACCAGAACGCTGAGAAATACCTTTTTTAGACCTTTTTTTTTTCACGGCATGGGGAAAGCTGTGTTACACAAAGCTAGGCTATGATGACGCATGCTACGCTATGCTACACTGCGCTAGGCAGCAGTCTGCTGTATTGCAGTGTAGAAGAAATCTTAAGTTTTAAAATTATGAATTTTGTTTTACAATGCAGAATTTTACATTTTAAAATATTTTAAAATACAATAATACCTCCTGTTTTTTTATCTCTTCATCTTATTCTGTATTTAAACTGTTTCTATATTCTACATCCATAAACTGATGTAACCATAAATTTCCCCGTTTGTGGGACAAATAAAGGGTTTTCTTATCTTAACTTATATAAGAAGAACAGTCTGCTGTATTGCAGTGTCAAAGACATTTTAAGTTTTTTAATTAAAAATGTTGTACAATTCCAAATGTTAAATTTACCCTTTAAAATATACCTCCTTGTTTTCTTATCTCTTTATCTTATTCTGTATTTAAACTGTTTAATTATCTTATTCTATATTTTAACTGTTTGATTGTTTGTATATTATTGTATCTAAGCAGCTGTGACTATACATTTCTGCAAAGAAAAACAACACAGCATCGTAGTCAGAGATGTTGCATACTAGCAATGGTAGCAATGGTCAGTCAGTCATTTTCTATACCGCTTATAGAGGGTGGCGGGGGGGCTGGAGCCAATCCCAGCTACAACGGGCGAGAGGCGGGGTACACCCTGGACAGGTCGCCAGCCAATCACAGGGCTAACATATAGAGACAAACAACCATTCACACTCACATACACACCTATGGTCAATTAGAGACACCAATTAACCTAATCCCCAACCTGCATGTTTTTGGTCTGTGGGAGGAAGCCGGAGTACCCAGAGAGAACCCACACAAGCACGGGGAGAACATGCAAACTCCACACAGAAAGGTCCCGGGTCCCAGGTGGATTCGAACCCAGAACCCTCTTGCTGTGAGGCGACAGTGCTAACCACTGCACCACCGTGCTGCCCTACTAGCAATGGTTAACCTCGCAATTTAACTGCTTGAAACTTGTTCTGGTGACTTTCTTACTGTATTAGCAGCAATGAAGTGTGTCACCTTCTTCTGACACATGTACTCTTTGTAAGTCACTTGGGATAAAGGCGTCCGCTAAATGCCCTAAATGTAAATGTAAATGTCAATGTAACAACAGTCTACTGTATTGTAGTGTAGAAAAAGCTGTTAAATAAATAAAGCCAGCGTTCGGTCATTGAAAACATGATATCCAGATCCATCATCAGTCATTATGAATGGTGATATCAATAAAGCACAGAGAGAAGGAGAGAGAGAGGGAGAGAGAGAGAGAGGGAGAGACAGGGAGAGATAGGGAGAGAGAGGGAGAGAGATGGAGCTAGAGATAGGGAGTAGGGAGAGAGGAAGGGAGAGAGAGGGGAGAGAAAGAGTGAGAGAGAGAGGGGGAGAGGGAGAGACAGGGAAGGAGATAGGGAGAGAGAGAGTGGGGGGAGAGAGGAAGGGAGAGAGAGGGGAGAGAGAGAGAGAGAGAGAGAGAGAGAGCTTCGAAGTCAACCATGCAGAGTGTGAGTGATTTTCAGCGCTCACAGGTATCCTTCATGCTAACGCTGACAACAGGAGGTCCTTGCCACGTTATCGCCATCAACCAATTAGGTCTTTCTGCTTTGAGACAGACAGCATAGCACTGCGGCCGGCCGGCGTAAGAGGAATCATACCATGCATAAATGACTATTTATGAAAGAGACTGAATTATGGAGCAGTGTTCTCGTCTGTCTTTCGTGTGTGGCCATTTTGTTAGCATTGATGGCTGTGGCCTCATCAGTAGGCTACCATGTTTAAACTGCATCATATCGCCTTTTTGTAACATTTTGACCAATGATTCAGCTATCACCTATATATTGAAGATAAGATCAGAAAAGCCTTTATTTGTCCTGCAAACATTTACAGTCACAGCCGTTAGAATCAGTGGGGAACCTTCAGGGCCTTCTAAGTCTTCAGAGAAGGCTAAAAAAATTCTGGACCAAAAAATATTAAAATATTAAATAAAACAATAATAATTACTGTCCTGAAAACATGTTATCCAATCAGAATCATCTGTCTTTATCAAAATAATAATATATATATATTTTTTTTTCTATCTTATTTAAATTTACACAATACAGTACATTTTCTCTCATCTATGTACTAAAGTTAAGTTCACTGTCAAGTTCACATCAGCAATGAAATGGTTACTGTCCTGAAAACATGTTATCCAATCAGAATCGTCCGTCTCTATCAAGCCCGGTTAGCTGGCTCATTAATTGGTTAGGACTTCACGAATCCCGCAGAAGGCCAAGCTATGTGTTTTGGTTTGGGGGAGTGAGGGGCACATTGACCAATCACGGTTTGATTTCAAGTGGGCGGGGACAACAAAAAAAGATCGTAGGCCTTTGCGAAGTCCTAAGAGTGGTTGAGTCTACCGCTCTCACCACTTGCGCCATGCGAAATTGCGCATGAAGAGTTACGAATTGCAACTTTAAAAATAGTCTTTGTATTACCAGCTTTGTGTAACTTTTGGCGTATTGTGCATTGGAAATTGTATTGTAGTTTGATGGTGCTCATGAATGTATTTGTCAATGTGTGAATGATTTGTAATGCGTGGTGATTTCATAGCGCTGTCCACGGTGATTCAATGAGCCTCGGTGTCCGTGTCAGCAGCATCACGGGGTGACATTCTGGGTGACCTCATTTTATATTTACAGACTTTGGCTTTAGAGTATGTTTATTTAATATCCACTATGTAGCTGAAATTATCTCGTTTTCTGAAGTTAATGTGAGATGTTTCTCGTTGCGGAGAATGTTATTGATGTTATGGTCTATTTGTTTACATCCTTGTCATCGTTAATCAAAGCCGGATTGCATTTGTTCATCCCTTTCAAATCCTACTGTTGCTTTTTTCCTTGATGATTTATTTTCTCGTCGGTGATGGCTGAGGTGAAGGCCCAGCTCTAGTGCTCACGGTTCACCACTGGTTAGATGCACGGAAACAGACAATGTTTAAGTACAGAATAAGGATAAAGAGATAAAGAGAAAAAACAAGGAGGAATATTAATATTGAGCTGGAAAAACTATAAAAAAAAATATATATATAAATATACAGTATATAAATATAAATACAAATTGTACCTGGCCTGAACCTTGAACATTGCACTTGGCCTGTGTAACCATGACAACAGTTCAAGTCAATGGCTTGTTTTTGGCAGTTTGGCAGAAAAAAATATAGAAATATAAATGTAAATTAATAAGTTTATATATATATATATATATATATATAATATAAATTAAAAACATTATTTTTTAAAATTACTAAAATTAATTCAAATTACTTTCCGCAAACAAGTTGCCACATGAAACATCATCATGTGACTGTGTTTTCCTTGCTATATTCCCCCTCCATATTAAGGCTTATATTGCATGTGGTTTTATATCAATGTTTAATCCATGAATGCTCTATGATAATCCCAGTCTCTCTCTCTCTCTCTCTCTCTCTCTCTCTCTCTCTCTCTCTCTCTCTCTCTCTCTCTCTCTCTCTCTCTCGCCCTTTCTTTCAACCTCTGATCCATGCTCACTCACCCGTCTCAAATCTCTACAGGATCGATTGAAATGAGGACCTGCCATTCAGGAGAGGGGGGGAGAGAGAGGGGGGGAGTAAGAGAGGGAGATGGGGGGGAGACAGAGAGCAAGAGCGAGAGGAGGTTAGGGGGCGCAGTGTGTGTGTGTGCACATGTGTGTGTGTGTCATCAGTCAGCTGCCAGTTGGCCACCTTCCAAGCGCACCGCTAACGCGCCGCTAACGCCGCTAACGGCTAAGTGATGGCTCTAATGGTCTCTCTCTCTCTCTCTCTCTCTCTCTCTCTCTCTCTCTCTCCCTCTCTCTCTCTCTCCCTCTCTCTCCATCTCTCTCTCTCTCTTCTCCCTCTTCTCTCCCTCCCTCTCTCTCTCTCTCTCTCCCTCTCTCTCTCTCTCTCTCTCTCTCTCTCTCTCTCTCTCTCTCTCTCTCTCTCTCTCTCTCTCTCTCTCTCTGTGTGTGAGCCCAGGAGGGTTGACGCCCTGGCCGAGCGATTAGCATCTGTCATCAAGGCGGGTGGACGGGGGGGGGGGGGGCTCCCTCTGTAGACCCCCTCCCCCCCCCCCCCCCCCCCCCCCCCCCCCCGGCCCCCCTACAGAGGGAGAGACTGAGGTGTGTGTGTCGGGAGCAGAGCCAAAGATCACCCGGTTTTGGGTACCCCCGTCAAGCCGACCCCTGAAGCGTCAGGAAGACAGACAGTCAGACAGAAAGGGAGGGAGGGAGGGAGAGAGAGAGACAGACAGGAAGGGAGGAAGAGACGCTGATGAGATGCTGGTGGACAAGAGAGAGAGAGAGACAGACAGACAGGTGTACAGAGGGAGATGGGCTGATAGACGAGAGAGACAGGCGGACAGACTGACTGACAGGGAGACGGACAGACAGACAGGGAGAGGTAGGATAGACTGAAAGACTAGAGAGAGAGAGACAGACAGATATATAGACAGATAGATGGAGAGATACATAGACTGAAAGACTAGAGAGACAGACAGTCAGAGAGACAGACAGACGGAAAGAGAGATGTAGACAGATGGACATGGATCCGCTTCACCATTTAGTCATTGAGAGTCATTGATCCCTGAAACCCAAAGTTTTTCCTCAGCAGGACACCATCAACATCACCTTTCAGTGCCATCGTTTTACCCACAATCCCCTCCTTGTGTGTTTTGTCTCACAATCACAGCCACTTTTACAAAAACAACAGGCACACAGTCTGCAGTGTGAAAAGCGTTGCAACTGACCCCTGCGCACGTGTGTCACCCAGGCGCTCAGCTACCCCAGCGCTAAAGCTAACGCCAACGAGCAGCGGCGCGCAAAAAACACAACCACACACAACACTTCAGCGCTTTTAGCGTCCTCGCCACCGCGGGAGAACACAGCTAAAACCAACAGTTGGTGTGGTGGGGGAGGCGCGGGGGGGGGGGGGGCTAACGAGCTAGCTGGCTACTAATGAGCTAGCTGGCAGCGCTGCGGCGCAGTGTGTAGCGACATCATTGACACCGATGCTACGGCGGCTCAGCCAGGGACCCCTCTGGCACACACGCGCTGGCACTGGCTACCGCCACCGCGAGTGAGGGAGGGGGGGAGATTTTTTGGCTAAGCTAGCGGCGGCGGCAGCGGTGGTGCGGTTGGTTAGCAGAGAGCTAGGACACATCAATTTGTTCGTCCTATTGTGAGAGAGAGAGAGGGGGCTATTGGTCCCCTCTCTGGATGGAGGCCAGCCGTCGTCATGACCCCTCTCATCTGCATATCCTGTCTCTATAGCGGGGGGGGGGGGGGGGAGGCAGGCAATGGGGAGGGTGGGTGAGGCGGGGTGGGGGACAAGTTGGTGTTGTGGCTATAGCCATCTGGGACGCAAATTAAAAAAGGCGAGGCGCGTTGGGATAAAGGGAGGAGAAGAGGAGAGAGAGAGAGAGAGAGAGAGAGAGAGAGAGGGGAGAGAGGGGGGAGAGACAGAGAGACACACATTGAGAGAGAGAGAGAGAGACAGAGAGAGGGGAGGCCAAGAGACACCGAGAGAGAGCGAGAGAGAGAGAGAGAGCAAGAGGGAGAGAGAGAGGGGGGAGAGGCCAAGAGACACAGAAAGAGAGAGAGCGGGGGGAGGGGGAGAGAGACAGAGAGACACATAGCAAGAGAGGGGAGAGAGAAGCTGTAATAATTAGAGGGATGGAGGTAAAACAGCCCTGTATCATCAGCCTGATGGAGAGGCGCTCTCTCTCTCTCTCTCTCTCTCTCTCTCTCTCTC
>JAXIVH010000159.1:219589-227089 GCA_036785325.1 Urophycis tenuis | reverse complement strand
ATAAGCAGAGCCTCTCTGGGTCTGTATTTGCCATATTTGGCAATAAGCAGTGCTTTTGCTCGCCCATAGACTTTCGCGTAAACTATGTGATACGCATGCGCAAACTTCAAAATTCACTGCGTTGAAGTCAATGAATGAATAAGCAGAGCCGGCAGAGCCTACCATTGCCTTTGGAATGCATGCAAGCTTACGCCGGGAAAGCTTGCTTGCGCGTTCCCGCGGCAATTAGGTTTGCTTTGCGTACTTCAACGTTGTGAATCGCGGTGTTAACGTTTACAACGTTGTGAATCGCCGTGTTTGCGCCGTGTTTTATGGGTTTTGACCAGGTTAACTTTATACAATTGAAATTCCATTTTAACGTCATTGTTTGTGACTTGGGTGTACAATGGTGACTATCAATGTCGTTCAGCTTTATTTGAAGTCTGAATTGTTCCAGTTTCTTTCTAGAAAACTAATGGAGTATGAATTGGAACCCAATGTTTTCCCTACAGACTTATTCAGAGGTGAGTCCCTGCTTGAAGAAGCAATGCCTGGTAAATACTGGGGTCTTGCAAGGCACTGTGCCTTCATGTCCTCCATGTTCTCTTCAACAGACACCGAATTGAGAGCAGAGTGCCAGTCATCAAGTCCCACACCAGACAGCCCTGCGCATGAGGTTAGTTTGAATTCAGCTGTTTATTTCGGGATGTATGAATGTTTAGAAATTATATAGTTTTGTAAGGGACATATTTATCAATGAATTACAATTATACTGCAGGTACAGTCTGAAAATCTTTGTCTTCTATTCAGTATGGATGGTTTTACTAACCATGGTGTCCCCCCAACACAGTTTTTTTTCTGAGTGTGCCATACACTGGGAGTTCCATAATGGAAATGTCTTCTATTCAGTGTGGATGGTTTTACTAACCATGGTGTCCCCCCAACACTGTTTTTTTTCTGAGTGTGCCATACACTGGGAGTTCCATAATGGAAATGTCTTCTATTCAGTGTGGATGGTTTTACTAACCATGGTGTCCCCCCAACACTGTTTTTTTTCTGAGTGTGCCATACACTGGGAGTTCCATAATGGAAATGTCTTCTATTCAGTGTGGATGGTTTTACTAACCATGGTGTCCCCCCAACACTGTTTTTTTTCTGAGTGTGCCATACACTAGGAGTTCCTTAATGGAAATGTCTTCTATTCAGTGTGGATGGTTTTACTAACCATGGTGTCCCCCCAACACTGTTTTTTTTCTGAGTGTGCCATACACTGGGATTTCAATAATGGAAGACTTAGAGTTTGATCAAGGATGTCATTAAAAGTCCAAAGGACAGTGTCCTTGCATACCATGAGTTTGTCTGTGTTACAAACTGTCCTCACATAACATGAATATTCCTCTTTGTCACATACAGATGTAGAAACTACAGCACTTGCTTGTAAAGTGGCTAGTTAAGGAATAGCGTTTTTTTCTTTTTAATACACATTCTTAATTGTGGCATCTATGTGTACCTATATGGTGCATTATCAGCTGTTTCCTGCGGCTTGATGCTGAAATTTATTATGCATTTGTTATGCAGTGACATGCCTCCCTTATTCAAAATGATTGCTAAATCTTGTTAAATATTCTGTCTTTGCACATACTGTATGGAGGATTCCCATTTGTACCAGTTGATGCCAGTTCATCTTTGCATATTGCTGTTTTTTAGGTGCACTGTGTCAGAGTTCAAAGTGGCACTTCTTCTGCAAAAGAGGAGATTGCAGAAGTTGGTGTCCAGCACCAGGAGATGTCATCCCCTGTGTTCGCAGCAGACCTTGCCAGTGGTCAGTTATAGTGTTGAGTAAATGTTGTTAACTGCTGGCAATGCATGTCATGCCTGCTAAGGGTTTGCAACATGAAAAAGGTGGCAATATCAGGCCATTTTTCTATGTGTTTCTGTGTGTATGTTATGCCTATATGTGGTTTTATGACTTTAGGAAAGTCAAGCACTAAATCTCCCTGCATTCTCTTGTACAGAGACCGAATCGAGATCAGGGTGTCAATCATCCAGAGCCGCGCCACATGACTCTGCTCATGAGGTGAGTTTGAATTTACCTGTGTTTTGAAATTGACCATTGGTTAGAAGTACTGTGATGTTCCATGGAACACAATTTTCAGTGTTTTAGTAAACATCTTGAAGCTAGAGTGGAAATGTCCTCTAGTCAGTATGGATGGTCTTTTCTAATCATGGTGTCCCCCCAACACTGTTTTTCTGAGTGCACCATACACTGGGAGTTCAATAATGGAAGTCCTAGAGTTTGAGCAAGAATGTCCTTAAAAGTCCAAAGGACAGTGTCCTTGCATACCTTGAGTTTGTCTGTGTTACAAACATGTGCACTGATTTTTCCAGGGGTTTTCCAGATAGTCCAGGGTTAATCAACCTATTTCCTTGCTGTTTGAGGTTATGTAGTGCTGTGGCTAGGAAGAAGAGAATAATCCTTTTCCCTATCAGTTAGTTACCTGCTGTTTTGCTAGTGGTCTGTATTGTAGAACATTTTTTCATTCTTCTTCCTACCTACAGCACTCGCTGTCTTCAAACAACAGGGCTGTAGGTTGATTCACCCTGGACCTGGAGTTTAACTTTTAGTGTTGCCATTTCTTTTGTACAGATAATAGAAGTTAAGCAGTGTAAATCTAAATTTGGCTTTGGACACAGGTTCCGAAACTAGATGTGTTTGTGTTATTTAAATGCCAGATGAAGGTTTACTGCATTATTTAGAGGAATTGTCTTCTTTGCCATCATCACAAGAGAAGCATATCTTTCTCTTTTGTGTGTGTGATCAGTGACACCCCAACAGTTAGCTAAACATAGGTCACATTGAATAGATATGCTTCTATATTATAAAAGTAACTTCTTTGTGTGAAAGTAAAACAATCCATGATATAATTTGTGTGTGTAAAGGTTTTATATTTATTTCATGTTTTGAAAAATTTTGTCACAGTGTACAATCCATAAGCTGGTTTTTGAATCGGTGAGACTTGACAAATGCTGGATATGCCATTCACCTTTCGCATCTATCAGATGGCAGGGTGTAAGATGCAAACGTAAGTGTGTTATTCATCTTCTCCTAATTAATGCATTTCTCAGTATAAGTAGTTTCATTTCATGCCATGGGTCCAGACTCACACCTATATAAATGGAAAATTTTAGCCATCACTCAAACTGCATTTGTACTGAACAGTTCATTTTGTTAGCATTTCTTAATTGTGTATGTTTCATAAGTGTGAAGCTTATGCCAATTGCATATTCATTTTCTTATTAAATGGAATATCAATTGTTGTCTAATGCTGTGGTTTGTCTAATTTTGTCTGTGAAGAATGCTGTGGTGTGTGGCACAAAATCTGCCTCCAGAAATCCTCAGAAGACTGGGATATATCAGATGTAAGTGTACATTAAAGTATAATATGCTTAATATCAATATGATGGCTCTTAGCAGTTTGTTTTTGACATCCATCCTTCCCATGTGTATTTTTGTTGTTTAAAGTATGCTGTATTTAATTAATTAATTAATTAATTTAATATACTTTACAGGATGATGTCTCATCTGGTGATGAGTACATCCCAGAGTCTGTATCGGATTCAGAAAGCTCAGGAACAGAGTTGAGTGTCGAGTTGCCTGAACCATCCAAGAGGTCCCATACCAATATGCCTCATTTAGTTACTTTTGCTGAACCAGACCCCGAACCAGAACCAGAAAGCTCAGAGTCTTACCTGCAGAAAACAAAAGATGCAAGTACCGAAAAGGGTACTGTGGATATTCTTGGCCAATGTAAATCCCCAACCAAATCAGGAAAATTCCTTAAAAGCCAAGTCAATTATTGTTTTGTATGTGGAAAACCTCAAACAAAATTTGCACGTCATCTTGAGAAGCATGTAAATGAAAATGCTGAAATCGCACAGGCACTCCAGTTCCCCAAATCATCAAAGGACAGAAAGGTTCTTCTTGAGAAATTCCGAAACCTTGGCAACTTCAACCATAACTCAACTGTTAAAACCACAGGGTCAGGCTGTCTTAAAGTGAAAAGGAGTTCTAAACAGAGAAGCAGCCCTGAGACGTATGATTACTGCTTGTACTGTAAGGGTATGTTATCCAGAAAAGAACTTTCTCGACATATGAAAAGATGTGCTCTAAGACCCGAGAATAATGTTGAAGAGGGACCTAAGTGGAGAGAGAGAGTCATTGGTATAGCATCTGCTCAATCTACAATGTCCCAGCCAATTTCAAGTGAACTTTGGTCATTGCTGGGCAAAATGCACAAGGATGACGTGTCCACTGCAATAAGGAATGACCATTATCTCATGCAGTTGGCCCAGTCACTCTTTAATAAGCATGGTAGTGACAGATCAAAGCATGAATATATAAGACAGAAAGTAAGGGAACTTGGGAGATTACTTGTGACTTTACGCCACACAACTAGAATCCATAACATGGAAGAGGCAATAAAACCATGTAACTTCTTTACTCTTATTAGTGCTGTCAAGAGAGTTTCAGGTTTTGATCAGCAAAACGGCACATTCAAAGCCCCAAGTTTGGCCCTTAAAATTGGGCATTCTCTCAGAAAGATAAGTGACCTCATCATGTGTCGTGTCCTCATGGAAGAGGACCAAGAGGGGATCGATTCCATCAAGAGGTTTCATAAACTTCATGAAACAAAGTGGTCTGAATTAGTTTCCCATTCTGCCTTGTCAAACCTGAGTGAGGCAAAATACAATAAGAGAACCAGGCTTCCACTGGCCAAAGACGTTCAGAAGCTGCAGTTATATCTTGGTCAGCAAGTGGCATTGGCAAAGGAGAAACTAGCCGATAACCCAACTGCAGGCACTTATGCAGCACTAGCAAAGGTGTCCCTCTGTCAAGTCATTTTGTTTAATAGGAGAAGGGAAGGTGAGGTGGCAAGGATGACTGTAAAAAATGTTGAAGATCGTGATGTGTCACAACTAAATGATGACATAAGCACTGGGCTTACAGAAGTTGAGAAGAGACTTTGCAAACGATTCGCCAGAGTGGAATTGAGGGGGAAAAAAGGACGAAAGGTTGCTGTGATCCTGACACCTGATATGACTGCTAACCTGTCACTCCTCATTAGTAAGAGGAAAGAGTGTGGAGTGACTGAAAACAACAATTATCTCTTCGCTATTCCTTGTAGTGATGGTCACTACAGAGGGCAGTTTGGTCAATTTGCAAATGCTTGTGGAGCCGAAGATCCTCAAAACCTCAGATCAACTAACCTTCGCAAACAGATCGCCACAATAAGCCAAGTCATGAACTTGAAAGATAATGAACTGGACCAGCTGGCCGATTTTCTCGGCCATGACATAAGGGTGCATAGGGAATACTATCGACTGCCCCAATCAACAATTCAGCTGGCTAAGATCTCAAAGCTGCTCATGGCTATGGAGAAGGGAAGTGTGAAGGATATTCAAGGAAAATCTCTGGATGAAATTGGTGGTATGAATCATTTACATGTTGTTAAATCGGCTTGGTGTATGTGTGGTTGGTGTAATAACATTTTTACAATGTAATTTAATAGATGACATAGACGAAATGGATACAGGATCACAGCAACTCCCCAATGTTTCCACATTGCAAGGTACTGTTAACATGGGGTCCCAAGGCTACTGAAATTGTTGTATTCCGTGTTGCGGATTTTGTAATTGTATTGGTGAAATATTTAAAATAGGCTTTTTTATACATTTAGATAACATCCTACTGTTATTTCACAGATGTACAAACTTTTTATTGCCTACCCTAGTTGTGTAGTTGATACCATTGGGGTTTTTTTGGTCTTTTGTTGTTTTTAGACAATGAAGGAATGTTGGCTTCTGGCACTTTTGAATCGCCTCATCTCTCCGAGACTGCAGCTCAAGGTATAATCTCAATGATGGACCCAACATTTTCCGAACATATCTCATGTAATGAGCTGGGATCTGTGGGTTCACTAGAGTGTATTAAAAGTGTTTTAGTCAGGAATTTTCCAGTAGTACGATGGTTAGAAACTTTGTTACAAGCTTACCTTTTTGTTATCTCTCTTCAGTGTGACACATATGCTTTGTGGTTAGTATTTTGATGTGTTCAGTAGTTTGCATGATCATTTTAAAACAACAGGGAAGACTTGGCCTGTGTAAAATATACATAATTTCCTAGTAAAATTATCACTCACGGTATGGTTGCACAGTCAGGCTCTCCTGACTTCTGAGCATAGTTATTGTAATATAGAATTGGCTGTCTGCTTGTCATGTGCATGGCAGTAGAATATATTACAGTTTTACATGTATCCCCTCTATGCCCATGGTGTTTGATTGATAGGCAGACAGGCTATTTAAGCCCATACATTTATACCGTGCAATGTTTTTTTTAGATGACCAGGGGATCTCTGCCCGTGTAACTTCTGGTTCACCTCATCTCCCTGACTCAGTTACTCAAGGTATTATTTAAATGCTGTCACTAGGCACACTTGCTAATGTGCAGTCAACACTTACATATAAAGAAGCTGGGTGTATTTTGTTTTTAACAAGCAGTGTAATGAAATGTCATGTTAATGAAAACAATCCAACTTGATTTTTAGCAGAGCTAGTCAATTTATTACCACACATTTTGTCTACACAAGTTCAAGTTTGTTTGGCAATTTTGAACAGCAACATCTCTACCTGCAAGTACATCCGTGCAAGTACATCTTTTTTATCTTCTAATCTTTTTTTAATTGTTCAGGTTTCAGTGTTTCATCAAGGCGGTGTATGAAGAGACCATGGTCTGAGGAGGAGATACAAGCCGTGATGAAACATCTGAGGCCTTTTGTGGAAAACGGTGTCACTGCCACCAGTGGGCAGTGCCTAAAGTGCAGGGAAAAAGAACACCCGATCTTGGAGAGAAGATCGATTCAAAACATCAGAGATTTTGTTCGAAACAGAGGCTTGGCCTTTAAAAGGAATTCAAATGCTTAACCTGTTCAGAAGTTAGTTCAGAAGTAGTAAGTTCGTTAAAGTGATGGTTCGGAGTGAAATTCACCCTGAGGTAATTTACACCAATAGTCATACTAAATACCCCCTCGGATGCATTTTTAGCGACGGTCAATATTTATCAAGTTTAGGGTTATCAGCCGAAAGACTTCGTATTGGAGTGATGGTACAGCGAGTACATGTCGTCAATGACTCTACTAATAATGCATGGATTGTTACCCAACTTCTGTAGTAGTCCATATATGGTCTGTACTCACAAAACGAGGCATTTTAAAGTTTGTAAATACACCAGGAGTTTATTTAAAAGAGCACTTTTCGGATAGCTTCAACTAGCTGTTGCTAAGGCTACCGCTGCGTCGACGTCTCTTCCGTCTTTCCGGATAAGTTCGTAAAAGTCCTCTTCAAAACTCACAAGTGTAAGGAAAAAGTTAGTGAATACAACACTCCATCTAATTTCAAGTATTCAATTATTCCAGTTGTCAATACATTTCGATGGAGTGTTGAATTCACTAACCTTTTCCTTAC
>JAXIVH010000159.1:167089-214589 GCA_036785325.1 Urophycis tenuis | reverse complement strand
CACACATGCAAAGTTGGGAATTCACATAATGTGCAAGCTCACTGGTCTCATGAAACTCGATGGGAACTTTCGAAAGGAAAGAAAAAGCCCCCGTTTAGTGCAGACACACAAAAATAGACCTCTCTTTTTCTCTCTCTCTCTTTCTCTCTCTCTCACTTTGTCTCTCTCTCTCTCTGTCTCTCTCTCACACACACACACACACACACACACACACACACACACACACACACGCACACAGGCCTGAATAGCAAAGGTTGATGTAAAATGGGTGCAAACTATTTTGCTGAACTTTGCAGGGCGGTGTTAAAGCAGCCATGCACACGAATGCCGGACCACCAGTTAATATCCGCATTCATGAATAATAATATCAACTTAAGAGAATAGGACTTTTTATTTTTTTGTGAACACATCATTCCTGTATATGCTCAAAACACAAGACGTGTAAAAGTCCAAGTACGATCAGGGCAACTCTAGGTTTTGACTTGGGGGGGTCAGCCCAGAAGAAGTGGTGGTGATTTTGAATATCGTACATGTGATTTCCTGGAATCTGAATTCTGATCCTAATTGTATTCTAGTGGGGGGTGAATCTATCTGTTTTTCTATCAATCCAACACATTGTAGAAAGACATTGTCAATACCTTTTTTAATCTCATAATCATATTCTCTTATATCTCCTAATTTCCCAGCTTGGGATCAATAAAATATTTATATTCTAATCTATCTGATTTTTAAACAGTTTTAAATGAAGTATTATACTATCCATGATTTTTCTTTTGTCCTGTCCAAGATTCTGTGATTCTCAGCCGATAAAATAAAATAAAAGTATCAATAACTGCTTACTGCTTCATTTAGTGATTAATATATTTATTAATACATTAATACATTTGTGATTGATTAACATTTTTGAATTCATTTTTGGCTAATGTGAAAATAAAAAAAAAACTGTTAAAGTAATTAAGAGTCGAAGTACTTGATAGAGAAAGTAAATTACAATCAAAGCAATTAACAGTCAAGTTAATTTATAGTAAAAGGTAATTTACAGTCAAAGTAACTTATGATAAAATTGAATTAACAGTCAACGTCATTTATAGTAAAAAGTAATTTACAGTAAAACTAATTAATTGAAAAAGTAAATTGTAGAAAAAGTAATTTACTGTCAAAGTAATTTACAGTCAAAGTAATTTATGGTGCAATTTCCAATCAAAGTAGGTCTAATTTATGGTGAAAAGTAATATACAGTCAAAGTACTTCATAGTATCTAACGTCTGAAAAGCAATATGTATATAAAGACAGAACCTGTCTGCATGTCTGACAGACAGGACATGAAGACAGGATGAGAGACAGACTGGCAGACAGACAGACATAGATGATCAATAACATTTTATAATTAATGGAGATTAAATTCAGGGGGAGGACATGACAAATTATATTATATATGAGAGATAGAGAGGACGAGAGAGAGAGGAGAGGGGAAAACAGGGGGAGAGAGAGGGAGGAGAGGTGGAGCGACAGAGGAGGAGAGAGGGGGTAGAGAGAGAGAGAAAGAGATCCTTGATTTTTATGCAACGTCTGCGCAAAAATCTGCCGTGCTTGGACAACACTGCTGATGCCTCGAGGACTGTAAGTACACATACACAAACAGACTAACTCCTTGTCCAATCGAACTGGGCTTGGCCTGTAGCCCCTCCCCCTTTCAGGAGAGAGAGGAGGGGCTTGTTACACATTTCTTCTTGTTTTGAAATGAGCAGTGTGTGTGTGTGTGTGGGTTTGGTGGTTTGGAAGTAGAGGAGGAGGTAAGGTGGGTAAGAGGGCCTTCCTCCTACTGCTCTCTTCCTCCCTCCTCTCCCCTCCGTCTCTTCTCCATCACCCCCTCTTCGCTTGCACCACCTCCTCTTCCCTAACGCCTTCATGTGAGGAGAACATGGAGGAAGACTGGGATGAAGTGTGTGTGTGTGTGTGTGTGTGTGTGTGTGTGTGTGTGTTGAGGCATTCAGTGAAGTGTGAGTCACACCTCACACACACAAACAGGTCATTAAGGAGCAGGTAGGGGTTAGACAGTACAGAGACAGGTCATTAAGGAGCAGGTAGGGGTTAGACAGTACAGAGACAGGTCATTAAGGAGCAGGTAGGGGTTAGACAGTACAGAGACAGGTCATTAAAGAGCAGGTAGGGGTTAGACAGTACAGAGACAGGTCATTAAGGAGCAGGTAGGGGTTAGACAGTACAGAGACAGGTCATTAAAGAGCAGGTAAGGGTTAGACAGTACAGAGACAGGTAATTAAGGAGCAGGCAGGGGTTAGACAGTACAGAGACAGGTCATTAAGGAGCAGGTAGGGGTTAGACAGTACAGAGACAGGTCATTAAGGAGCAGGTAGGGGTTCGACAGTACAGAGAGAGGTCATTAAGGAGCAGGTAGGGGTTAGACCGTACAGAGACAGGTCATTAAGGAGCAGGTAGGGGTTAGACAGTACAGAGACAGGTCATTAAGGAGCAGGTAGGGGTTAGACAGTACAGAGACAGGTCATTAAAGAGCAGGTAGGGGTTAGACAGTACAGAGACAGGTCATTAAGGAGCAGGCAGGGGTTAGACAGTACAGAGACAGGTCATTAAGGAGTAGGTAGGGGTTAGACAGTACAGACAGGTCATTAAGGAGCAGGTAGGGGTTCAACAGTACAGAGACAGGTCATTAAGAAGCAGGTAGGGGTTAGACAGTACAGAGACAGGTCATTAAGGAGCAGGTAGGGGTTAGACAGTACAGAGACAGGTCATTAAGGAGCAGGTAGGGGTTAGACAGTACAGAGATAGGTCATTAAGGAGGAGGTAGGGGTTAGACAGTACAGAGACAGGTCATTAAGGAGCAGGTAGGGGTTAGACAGTACAGAGACAGGTCATTAAGGAGCAGGTAGGGGTTAGACAGAACTTAGACAGGTCATTAAGGAGCAGGTAGGGGTTAGACAGTACAAAGACAGGTCATTAAGGAGCAGGTAGGGGTTCAACAGTGCAGAGACAGGTCATTAAGGAGCAGGTAGGGGTTCAACAGTACAGAGACAGGTCATTAAGGAGCAGGTAGGGGTTAGACAGTACAGAGACAGGTCATTAAGGAGCAGGCAGGGGTTAGACAGTACAGAGACAGGTCATTAAGGAGCAGGTAGGGGTTAGACAGTACAGAGACAGGTCATTAAGGAGCAGGTAGGGGTTCAACAGTACAGAGACAGGTCATTAAGGAGCAGGTAGGGGTTAGACAGTACAGAGATAGGTCATTACGGAGGAGGTAGGGGTTAGACAGTACAGAGACAGGTCATTAAGGAGCAGGTAGGGGTTAGACAGTACAGAGACAGGTCATTAAGGAGCAGGTAGGGGTTCAACAGTGCAGAGACAGGTCATTAAGGAGCAGGTAGGGGTTCAACAGTACAGAGACAGGTCATTAAGGAGCAGGTAGGGGTTAGACAGTACAGAGACAGGTCATTAAGGAGCAGGCAGGGGTTAGACAGTACAGAGACAGGTCATTAAGGAGCAGGTAGGGGTTAGACAGTACAGAGACATGTCATTAAGGAGCAGGTAGGGGTTAGACAGTACAGAGACAGGTCATTAAGGAGCAGGTAGGGGTTTGACAGTACAGATACAGGTCATTAAGGAGCAGGTAGGGGTTAGACAGTACAGAGACAGGTCATTAAGGAGCAGGTAGGGGTTAGACAGTACAGAGACAGGTCATTAAGGAGCAGGTAGGGGTCAGACAGTACAGAGACAGGTCATTAAGGAGCAGGTAGGGGTTAGACAGTACAGAGAGAGATCATTAAGGAGCAGGTAGGGGTTAGACAGTACAGAGACAGGTCATTAAGGAGCAGGTAGGGGTTAGACAGTACAGAGACAGGTCATTAAGGAGCAGGTAGGGGTTAGACAGTACAGAGACAGGTCATTAAGGAGCAGGTAGGTGTTCAACAGTACAGAGACAGGTCATTAAGGAGCAGGTAGGGGTTAGACAGTACAGAGATAGGTCATTACGGAGGAGGTAGGGGTTAGACAGTACAGAGACAGGTCATTAAGGAGCAGGTAGGGGTTCGACAGTACAGAGAGAGGTCATTAAGGAGCAGGTAGGGGTTAGACAGTACAGAGACAGGTCATTAAGGAGCAGGTAGGGGTTAGACAGTACAGAGACAGGTCATTAAGGAGCAGGTAGGGGTTAGACAGTACAGAGACAGGTCATTAAAGAGCAGGTAGGGGTTAGACAGTACAGAGACAGGTCATTAAGGAGCAGGCAGGGGTTAGACAGTACAGAGACAGGTCATTAAGGAGTAGGTAGGGGTTAGACAGTACAGACAGGTCATTAAGGAGCAGGTAGGGGTTCAACAGTACAGAGACAGGTCATTAAGGAGCAGGTAGGGGTTAGACAGTACAGAGACAGGTCATTAAGGAGCAGGTAGGGGTTAGACAGTACAGAGACAGGTCATTACGGAGCAGGTAGGGGTTCAATAGTACAGAGACAGGTCATTAAGGAGCAGGTAGGGGTTAGACAGTACAGAGATAGGTCATTACGGAGGAGGTAGGGGTTAGACAGTACAGAGACAGGTCATTAAGGAGCAGGTAGGGGTTAGACAGTACAGAGACAGGTCATTAAGGAGCAGGTAGGGGTTAGACAGAACTTAGACAGGTCATTAAGGAGCAGGTAGGGGTTAGACAGTACAGAGACAGGTCATTAAGGAGCAGGTAGGGGTTCAACAGTGTAGAGACAGGTCATTAAGGAGCAGGTAGGGGTTCAACAGTACAGAGACAGGTCATTAAGGAGCAGGTAGGGGTTAGACAGTACAGAGACAGGTCATTAAGGAGCAGGCAGGGGTTAGACAGTACAGAGACAGGTCATTAAGGAGCAGGTAGGGGTTAGACAGTACAGAGACATGTCATTAAGGAGCAGGTAGGGGTTAGACAGTACAGAGACAGGTCATTAAGGAGCAGGTAGGGGTTTGACAGTACAGATACAGGTCATTAAGGAGCAGGTAGGGGTTAGACGGTACAGAGACAGGTCACTAAGGAGCAGGTAGGGGTTAGACAGTACAGAGACAGGTCATTAAGGAGCAGGTAGGGGTCAGACAGTACAGAGACAGGTCATTAAGGAGCAGGTAGGGGTTAGACAGTACAGAGACAGATCACTAAGGAGCAGGTAGGGGTTAGACAGTACAGAGACAGGTCATTAAGGAGCAGGCAGGGGTTAGACAGTACAGACAGGTCATTAAGGAGTAGGTAGGGGTTAGACAGTACAGACAGGTCATTAAGGAGCAGGTAGGGGTTCAACAGTACAGAGACAGGTCATTAAGAAGCAGGTAGGGGTTAGACAGTACAGAGACAGGTCATTAAGGAGCAGGTAGGGGTTAGACAGTACAGAGACAGGTCATTAAGGAGCAGGTAGGGGTTAGACAGAACTTAGACAGGTCATTAAGGAGCAGGTAGGGGTTAGACAGTACAAAGACAGGTCATTAAGGAGCAGGTAGGGGTTCAACAGTGCAGAGACAGGTCATTAAGGAGCAGGTAGGGGTTCAACAGTACAGAGACAGGTCATTAAGGAGCAGGTAGGGGTTAGACAGTACAGAGACAGGTCATTAAGGAGCAGGCAGGGGTTAGACAGTACAGAGACAGGTCATTAAGGAGCAGGTAGGGGTTAGACAGTACAGAGACAGGTCATTAAGGAGCAGGTAGGGGTTCAACAGTACAGAGACAGGTCATTAAGGAGCAGGTAGGGGTTAGACAGTACAGAGATAGGTCATTACGGAGGAGGTAGGGGTTAGACAGTACAGAGACAGGTCATTAAGGAGCAGGTAGGGGTTAGACAGTACAGAGACAGGTCATTAAGGAGCAGGTAGGGGTTCAACAGTGCAGAGACAGGTCATTAAGGAGCAGGTAGGGGTTCAACAGTACAGAGACAGGTCATTAAGGAGCAGGTAGGGGTTAGACAGTACAGAGACAGGTCATTAAGGAGCAGGTAGGTGTTCAACAGTACAGAGACAGGTCATTAAGGAGCAGGTAGGGGTTAGACAGTATAGAGATAGGTCATTACAGAGGAGGTAGGGGTTAGACAGTACAGAGACAGGTCATTAAGGAGCAGGTAGGGGTTAGACAGTACAGAGACAGGTCATTAAGGAGCAGGTAGGGGTTAGACAGAACTTAGACAGGTCATTAAGGAGCAGGTAGGGGTTAGACAGTACAGAGACAGGTCATTAAGGAGCAGGTAGGGGTTCAACAGTACAGAGACAGGTCATTAAGGAGCAGGTAGGGGTTCAACAGTAGAGAGACAGGTCATTAAGGAGCAGGTAGGGGTTAGACAGTACAGAGACAGGTCATTAAGGAGCAGGCAGGGGTTAGACAGTACAGAGACAGGTCATTTAGGAGCAGGTAGGGGTTAGACATTACAGAGACATGTCATTAAGGAGCAGGTAGGGGTTAGACAGTACATAGACAGGTCATTAAGGAGCAGGTAGGGGTTAGACAGTACAGAGACAGGTCATTAAGGAGCAGGTACAGAGACAGGTCATTGCGGAGCAGGTAGGGGTTAGACAGTACAGAGACAGGTCATTAAGGAGCAGGTAGGGGTCAGACAGTACAGAGACAGGTCATTAAGGAGCAGGTAGGGGTTAGACAGTACAGAGACAGGTCATTTAGGAGCAGATAGGGGTTAGACAGTACAGAGACAGGTCATTACGGAGCAGGTAGGGGTTAGACAGTACAGAGACAGGTCATTAAGGAGCAGGTAGGGGTTAGACAGTACAGAGACAGGTCATTAAAGAGCAGGTAAGGGTTAGACAGTACAGAGACAGGTAATTAAGGAGCAGGCAGGGGTTAGACAGTACAGAAACAGGTCATTAAGGAGCAGGTAGGGGTTCAACAGTGCAGAGACAGGTCATTAAGGAGCAGGTAGGGGTTCAACAGTACAGAGACAGGTCATTAAGGAGCAGGTAGGGGTTAGACAGTACAGAGACAGGTCATTAAGGAGCAGGTAGGTGTTCAACAGTACAGAGACATGTCATTAAGGAGCAGGTAGGGGTTAGACAGTATAGAGATAGGTCATTACGGAGGAGGTAGGGGTTAGACAGTACAGAGACAGGTCATTAAGGAGCAGGTAGGGGTTAGACAGTACAGAGACAGGTCATTAAGGAGCAGGTAGGGGTTAGACAGAACTTAGACAGGTCATTAAGGAGCAGGTAGGGGTTAGACAGTACAGAGACAGGTCATTAAGGAGCAGGTAGGGGTTCAACAGTACAGAGACAGGTCATTAAGGAGCAGGTAGGGGTTCAACAGTAGAGAGACAGGTCATTAAGGAGCAGGTAGGGGTTAGACAGTACAGAGACAGGTCATTAAGGAGCAGGCAGGGGTTAGACAGTACAGAGACAGGTCATTTAGGAGCAGGTAGGGGTTAGACATTACAGAGACATGTCATTAAGGAGCAGGTAGGGGTTAGACAGTACATAGACAGGTCATTAAGGAGCAGGTAGGGGTTAGACAGTACAGAGACAGGTCATTAAGGAGCAGGTACAGAGACAGGTCATTGCGGAGCAGGTAGGGGTTAGACAGTACAGAGACAGGTCATTAAGGAGCAGGTAGAGGTCAGACAGTACAGAGACAGGTCATTAAGGAGCAGGTAGGGGTTAGACAGTACAGAGACAGGTCATTAAGGAGCAGGTAGGTGTTCAACAGTACAGAGACAGGTCATTCAGGAGCAGGCAGGGGTTAGACAGTACAGACAGGTCATTAAGGAGTAGGTAGGGGTTAGACAGTACAGACAGGTCATTAAGGAGCAGGTAGGGGTTCAACAGTACAGAGACAGGTCATTAAGAAGCAGGTAGGGGTTAGACAGTACAGAGACAGGTCATTAAGGAGCAGGTAGGGGTTACACAGTACAGAGACAGGTCATTAAGGAGCAGGTAGGGGTTAGACAGAACTTAGACAGGTCATTAAGGAGCAGGTAGGGGTTAGACAGTACAAAGACAGGTCATTAAGGAGCAGGTAGGGGTTCAACAGTGCAGAGACAGGTCATTAAGGAGCAGGTAGGGGTTCAACAGTACAGAGACAGGTCATTAAGGAGCAGGTAGGGGTTAGACAGTACAGAGACAGGTCATTAAGGAGCAGGCAGGGGTTAGACAGTACAGAGACAGGTCATTAAGGAGCAGGTAGGTGTTCAACAGTACAGAGACAGGTCATTAAGGAGCAGGTAGGGGTTAGACAGTACAGAGATAGGTCATTACGGAGGAGGTAGGGGTTAGACAGTACAGAGACAGGTCATTAAGGAGCAGGTAGGGGTTAGACAGTACAGAGACAGGTCATTAAGGAGCAGGTAGGGGTTAGACAGAACTTAGACAGGTCATTAAGGAGCAGGTAGGGGTTAGACAGTACAGAGACAGGTCATTAAGGAGCAGGTAGGGGTTCAACAGTACAGAGACAGGTCATTAAGGAGCAGGTAGGGGTTCAACAGTACAGAGACAGGTCATTAAGGAGCAGGTAGGGGTTAGACAGTACAGAGACAGGTCATTAAGGAGCAGGCAGGGGTTAGACAGTACAGAGACAGGTCATTTAGGAGCAGGTAGGGGTTAGACATTACAGAGACATGTCATTAAGGAGCAGGTAGGGGTTAGACAGTACATAGACAGGTCATTAAGGAGCAGGTAGGGGTTAGACAGTACAGAGACAGGTCATTAAGGAGCAGGTACAGAGACAGGTCATTGCGGAGCAGGTAGGGGTTAGACAGTACAGAGACAGGTCATTAAGGAGCAGGTAGGGGTCAGACAGTACAGAGACAGGTCATTAAGGAGCAGGTAGGGGTTAGACAGTACAGAGACAGGTCATTTAGGAGCAGATAGGGGTTAGACAGTACAGAGACAGGTCATTACGGAGCAGGTAGGGGTTAGACAGTACAGAGACAGGTCATTAAGGAGCAGGTAGGGGTTAGACAGTACAGAGACAGGTCATTAAAGAGCAGGTAAGGGTTAGACAGTACAGAGACAGGTAATTAAGGAGCAGGCAGGGGTTAGACAGTACAGAGACAGGTCATTAAGGAGCAGGTAGGGGTTAGACAGTACAGAGACAGGTCATTAAGGAGCAGGTAGGGGTTCGACAGTACAGAGAGAGGTCATTAAGGAGCAGGTAGGGGTTAGACAGTACAGAGACAGGTCATTAAGGAGCAGGTAGGGGTTAGACAGTACAGAGACAGGTCATTAAGGAGCAGGTAGGGGTTAGACAGTACAGAGACAGGTCATTAAAGAGCAGGTAGGGGTTAGACAGTACAGAGACAGGTCATTAAGGAGCAGGCAGGGGTTAGACAGTACAGAGACAGGTCATTAAGGAGTAGGTAGGGGTTAGACAGTACAGACAGGTCATTAAGGAGCAGGTAGGGGTTCAACAGTACAGAGACAGGTCATTAAGGAGCAGGTAGGGGTTAGACAGTACAGAGACAGGTCATTAAGGAGCAGGTAGGGGTTAGACAGTACAGAGACAGGTCATTAAGGAGCAGGTAGGGGTTCAATAGTACAGAGACAGGTCATTAAGGAGCAGGTAGGGGTTAGACAGTACAGAGATAGGTCATTACGGAGGAGGTAGGGGTTAGACAGTACAGAGACAGGTCATTAAGGAGCAGGTAGGGGTTAGACAGTACAGAGACAGGTCATTAAGGAGCAGGTAGGGGTTAGACAGAACTTAGACAGGTCATTAAGGAGCAGGTATGGGTTAGACAGTACAGAGACAGGTCATTAAGGAGCAGGTAGGGGTTCAACAGTGCAGAGACAGGTCATTAAGGAGCAGGTAGGGGTTCAACAGTACAGAGACAGGTCATTAAGGAGCAGGTAGGGGTTAGACAGTACAGAGACAGGTCATTAAGGAGCAGGTAGGGGTTAGACAGAACTTAGACAGGTCATTAAGGAGCAGGTAGGGGTTAGACAGTACAGAGACAGGTCATTAAGGAGCAGGTAGGGGTTCAACAGTGCAGAGACAGGTCATTAAGGAGCAGGTAGGGGTTCAACAGTACAGAGACAGGTCATTTAGGAGCAGGTAGGGGTTAGACAGTACAGAGACAGGTCATTAAGGAGCAGGCAGGGGTTAGACAGTACAGAGACAGGTCATTAAGGAGCAGGTAGGGGTTAGACAGTACAGAGACATGTCATTAAGGAGCAGGTAGGGGTTAGACAGTACAGAGACAGGTCATTAAGGAGCAGGTAGGGGTTTGACAGTACAGATACAGGTCATTAAGGAGCAGGTAGGGGTTAGACAGTACAGAGACAGGTCATTAAGGAGCAGGTAGGGGTTAGACAGTACAGAGACAGGTCATTAAGGAGCAGGTAGGGGTCAGACAGTACAGAGACAGGTCATTAAGGAGCAGGTAGGGGTTAGACAGTACAGAGACAGATCATTAAGGAGCAGGTAGGGGTTAGACAGTACAGAGACAGGCCATTAAGGAGCAGGCAGGGGTTAGACAGTACAGACAGGTCATTAAGGAGTTGGTAGGGGTTAGACAGTACAGAGACAGGTCATTAAGGAGCAGGTAGGGGTTAGACAGTACAGAGACAGGTCATTAAGGAGCAGGTAGGGGTTAGACAGTACAGAGACAGGTCATTAAAGAGCAGGTAGGGGTTAGACAGTACAGAGACAGGTCATTAAGGAGCAGGCAGGGGTTAGACAGTACAGAGACAGGTCATTAAGGAGTAGGTAGGGGTTAGACAGTACAGACAGGTCATTAAGGAGCAGGTAGGGGTTCAACAGTACAGAGACAGGTCATTAAGGAGCAGGTAGGGGTTAGACAGTACAGAGACAGGTCATTAAGGAGCAGGTAGGGGTTAGACAGTACAGAGACAGGTCATTAAGGAGCAGGTAGGGGTTCAATAGTACAGAGACAGGTCATTAAGGAGCAGGTAGGGGTTAGACAGTACAGAGATAGGTCATTACGGAGGAGGTAGGGGTTAGACAGTACAGAGACAGGTCATTAAGGAGCAGGTAGGGGTTAGACAGTACAGAGACAGGTCATTAAGGAGCAGGTAGGGGTTAGACAGAACTTAGACAGGTCATTAAGGAGCAGGTATGGGTTAGACAGTACAGAGACAGGTCATTAAGGAGCAGGTAGGGGTTCAACAGTGCAGAGACAGGTCATTAAGGAGCAGGTAGGGGTTCAACAGTACAGAGACAGGTCATTAAGGAGCAGGTAGGGGTTAGACAGTACAGAGACAGGTCATTAAGGAGCAGGTAGGGGTTAGACAGAACTTAGACAGGTCATTAAGGAGCAGGTAGGGGTTAGACAGTACAGAGACAGGTCATTAAGGAGCAGGTAGGGGTTCAACAGTGCAGAGACAGGTCATTAAGGAGCAGGTAGGGGTTCAACAGTACAGAGACAGGTCATTTAGGAGCAGGTAGGGGTTAGACAGTACAGAGACAGGTCATTAAGGAGCAGGCAGGGGTTAGACAGTACAGAGACAGGTCATTAAGGAGCAGGTAGGGGTTAGACAGTACAGAGACATGTCATTAAGGAGCAGGTAGGGGTTAGACAGTACAGAGACAGGTCATTAAGGAGCAGGTAGGGGTTTGACAGTACAGATACAGGTCATTAAGGAGCAGGTAGGGGTTAGACAGTACAGAGACAGGTCATTAAGGAGCAGGTAGGGGTTAGACAGTACAGAGACAGGTCATTAAGGAGCAGGTAGGGGTCAGACAGTACAGAGACAGGTCATTAAGGAGCAGGTAGGGGTTAGACAGTACAGAGACAGATCATTAAGGAGCAGGTAGGGGTTAGACAGTACAGAGACAGGCCATTAAGGAGCAGGCAGGGGTTAGACAGTACAGACAGGTCATTAAGGAGTTGGTAGGGGTTAGACAGTACAGAGACAGGTCATTAAGGAGCAGGTAGGGGTTCAACATTACAGAGACAGGTCATTAAGGAGCAAGTAGGGGTTAGACAGTACAGAGACAGGTCATTAAGGAGCAGGTAGGGGTTAGACAGTACAGAGACAGGTCATTAAGGAGCAGGTAGGGGTTCAACAGTACAGAGACAGGTCATTAAGGAGCAGGTAGGGGTTAGACAGTACAGAGATAGGTCATTACGGAGGAGGTAGGGGTTAGACAGTACAGAGACAGGTCATTAAGGAGCAGGTAGGGGTTAGACAGTACAGAGAAAGGTCATTAAGGAGCAGGTAGGGGTTAGACAGAACTTAGACAGGTCATTAAGGAGCAGGTAGGGGTTAGACAGTACAGAGACAGGTCATTAAGGAGCAGGTAGGGGTTCAACAGTACATAGACAGGTCATTAAGGAGCAGGTAGGGGTTCAACACTACAGAGACAGGTCATTAAGGAGCAGGTAGGGGTTAGACAGTACAGAGACAGGTCATTAAGGAGCAGGCAGGGGTTAGACAGTACAGAGACAGGTCATTTAGGAGCAGGTAGGGGTTCAACAGTACAGAGACAGGTCACTAAGGAGCAGGTAGGGGTTAGACAGTACAGAGACAGGTCATTAAGGAGCAGGTAGGGGTTAGACAGTACAGAGACAGGTCATTAAGGAGCAGGTAGGGGTTCAACAGTACAGAGACAGGTCATTAAGGAGCAGGTAGGGGTTAGACAGTACAGAGATAGGTCATTACGGAGGAGGTAGGGGTTAGACAGTACAGAGACAGGTCATTAAGGAGCAGGTAGGGGTTAGACAGTACAGAGAAAGGTCATTAAGGAGCAGGTAGGGGTTAGACAGAACTTAGACAGGTCATTAAGGAGCAGGTAGGGGTTAGACAGTACAGAGACAGGTCATTAAGGAGCAGGTAGGGGTTCAACAGTACAGAGACAGGTCATTAAGGAGCAGGTAGGGGTTCAACACTACAGAGACAGGTCATTAAGGAGCAGGTAGGGGTTAGACAGTACAGAGACAGGTCATTAAGGAGCAGGCAGGGGTTAGACAGTACAGAGACAGGTCATTTAGGAGCAGGTAGGGGTTAGACATTACAGAGACATGTCATTAAGGAGCAGGTAGGGGTTAGACAGTACATAGACAGGTCATTAAGGAGCAGGTAGGGGTTAGACAGTACAGAGACAGGTCATTAAGGAGCAGGTACAGAGACAGGTCATTGCGGAGCAGGTAGGGGTTAGACAGTACAGAGACAGGTCATTAAGGAGCAGGTAGGGGTCAGACAGTACAGAGACAGGTCATTAAGGAGCAGGTAGGGGTTAGACAGTACAGAGACAGGTCATTAAGGAGCAGATAGGGGTTAGACAGTACAGAGACAGGTCATTAAGGAGCAGGCAGGGTTCAGGGGTGTATCTTGCTCTACAGGATGCTACAGGTTAGATGCTGCTGTCGTCAGGGCTCAAACCCAGGACCTTCTGTTTTTTAACAACTAAATGAAAAAATGTAGATGGATAAGTGTCATATGTATGTGTATGTGCTTGTGTGTGTGTGTGTGTGTGTGTGTGTGTGTGTGTGTGTGTGTGTGTGTGTGTGTGTGTGTGTCCTGTCCTAATCAGGGTCTCTGGTCCACATGTGAACTTCCTCATCATCGGGTCACATGAAGTCGCTGGCCGCTGGCAGGTCACACACGCACACACAGGTTGGAGGGTCCAGTGTGTGTGTGTCTGTGTGTGTGTCTGTGTCACAGATACATCCCACCAAGTGTCCTGCTGGTCTGTCTTCCAGTCAGGTTCACTAAATAAAGAGTCTCTCTCTCTCTCTCTCTCTCTCTCTCTCTCTCTCTCTCTCTCTCTCTCTCTCTCTCTCTCTCTCTCTCTCTCTCTCTCTGATATATATGGATAGTTTAAGAATAGGAACTTTAAACATGAACGTAGGGATGGACAGGAATAAATGATCACTGTATCTCTACTGAGCTGAGCTCAGTAGACTTACCAACATAGATATACTTCTTTTACAAGAGACACACAGCTCAGTGGACAATGAAACAGAGTGGAGGAGAAGCTGGAGAGGGCAGGTGTTTCTCAGCCATGGTACCAACCTCAGTGCAGGTGTAGCAGTTTTGTTTTCAGAGCATCTTCAGGTAAAATATGTTTCAGCAGGTGAAGTAGAACAGGGCAGGATTCAAATGGTACAAACAACAATCAGGAATATACCTTTTGTCTTCATAAATGTGTATGCTCAAAACTCTGGAGCTGATCGAGCAGAATTATTTAACAAACTCAATGACAAACTCAAACAGGTTAACACTAGTTCAATCATAGTGGTAGGAGGAGATTGGAACTGCACAACAATCCTTCAGAGGACAGGAATACAACAGAGCCTCATCCACCATCAGCCTCCATCTTATCCAGTGTAGTCTCAGGGAATCACCTCACAGATGTTTGGAGTAAACTCCACCCCCCAGTTAAACAATACTCGTGGGTGAAAGTAACTGAGGGTAGAGTGAGCGCAGCCAGACTTGACAGGATTTATGTAAACAAAAGTTATAACAACAGGTTAGTCAGAGCAACTATTTCACCTGTAGGCTTCTCAGATCACCACCTGATAACATCAGGTATTTCTTTATTAGCTCCCTGTCAACGTTGTCCGTATTGGCATTTTAATGTAAGACTGATTAAGGACGGGTTTTTCTGTCAGTCTTTTTCCGACTTCTGGACTGAATAAAAACAGAGGCCAGACTTTGAAAATTTAACTAAGTGGTGGGAGGTGGGAAATACACAAAGAATCATTTTCTGTCAGCAGTACACAGCACACACAACGGGAACAGAAAAACACAGTTTTGAGGAGTTAGAGAAGGAGATCACAAGACTCGAAGATAAAATCATTAATGGGATAGACAGTAACAACAGGACATGGGAGAACAAGAGAGAGGCTTAGGGTAAGTTTCTTCACAAAAAGGTAAAGGTAGCCTTAATCAGAACCCGAATCTCCAACATAAAAGACATTGATGCTCCAACTCGCTTCTTCTTCAAGTTGGAGAGAAGAGTGAGGGAGCACAACCAGATGATTCATCTGAAGCGTCCTAATGGGGATCTAACATCTAACCCATCATAGAGGAGGAAGGTAGCCATAGACTTGTATGCTGGCCTGTTTAGTGCTGACAGGTGTGACTCTGACTGCATGGTAGAGATACTGGATGGACTGATTCAGCTGGGTGAAGCACAGTCTGCTTCACTATAGTCCACCATCTCCTTAAATGAGATGTCTGAGGCGGTTCAGCAGCTTAGCTGAGGTCGGTCATCTGGGATAGACGGACTTCCCTCAGAGGTTTATAAAATATTTTGGACTCTGCTTGGAAAAGACTTATATGAAGTTTTTAAAGACTGTTGAATCTCTGGGACTCTACCACTGAGCTGTAAGAGTCAAAGCCTTTATTGTCATTAGATGACGGTGCATACAACGAAATTGGGAAGGGGAGGGGGGTGAGGGAATCGGTTCTCTGCTTTTGACCCATCCTATATTACATAGGAGCAGTGGGCAGCCATGGTCGGTGCCCGGGGAGCAAGTTGGGGTTCAGTGTCTTCCTCAAGGACACTTCGACATGCGGACAGTTGGAGGAGGGAATCGAACCGCCAACCCTACGGTTGGAGGACGACCCGCTCTACCCACTGAGACTATCACGGTGGTCCTGATGCTGCTGCCAAAAAAAGGAGATCTTAGCCTCTTAAAAAACTGGAGACCGGTGTCATTGTTGTGCACTGTTGTGACTAAAAAATATTTGCAAAATATTTGCGAAATATTTGTCCATATACTCAAAGAGTGTATGGACATGATTTTGCACACCAGCCAAAGTTATTGTGTTCCTGATTGCTCAATAATGGACAATTTGCAATGCAATTTCCCTCAGGGATCATTAAAGTATGTCTGTCTGTCTGTCTTTCAATTTGTTTCTAATTCGAGACATCATTGACCTGTCCAAGTTTCAGGATTTGGATGTAGGATTCCTTTCCATTGATCAAGAAAAAGCTTTTGACAGATTCGATCATTGCTATTTGTTGAAAACTCTTGAAGCTTTTGGTTTTAGAAGGAACTTTAACTCCTGGATAAAGTTGCTGTATTCAGGATCCACTGTGTTGTTGAAGGTGGGGGGAGGACTGAGCCGTCCAGTCTCGGTTCAGAGAGGAATCAGACAGGGGTGTCCTCTGTATGTTGTACGCTCTAGCCATCGAGCCCCTCCTAAACCACCTCAGACACCTCAGTAAACTCTGTTTGTTTGTTTTTGTGATTGTGTCTTTACGTACCTTTTACGCACAGTATTTAATGGCCAACAAAACATCAAATACTGGAGATAACCGTCTTCCTTCTGTTCCTTCTGTGGACAGTAATCTATCTCGCGGAAGCGCTAACCGGGTTCACCAAACCGGAGCGCATAACATACAGCAGAGACTTTCTTCTCCAATGGAGTTACTTTCAGGATCTTCCTGGTGTGGATCTAGTGGTTCCCGACCTAAACTGTCTTGCCGATCAAACAAGTGGAAAAAGGGATTCTACCGGCGCGTTTCCTTGCAAGATCAGGAAGCGAGGAAAGCGGGCTGGCCTGCGTCAAAGACTAAGGAAACAACCCCTTTCCCATATCCCTTAGCCTTCCATAATTCTCTTGAATGTGCAGTCTCTTCGGAACAAGGTCGATGAGTTGCAAGTCAACGTCAGATTCCAACACGAATTCAGAGACGCTTGCTTGTTGGCGATCACAGAGACGTGGCTGTCGGAGAGGGATTCGGACACCGAACTTGCCATTGACAGCGTTGGCTCACCCGTGCGGCTTGATCGGGATGCTGCTGTGACTGGTATGTCACGAGGGGGTGGGGTCTGCCTATACGTGAACCAAAGATACTGCAAAATGTTCTTGTAAGAGAAAGACTGCACTAAAGACATTGAACTGTTGTGCGTATCACTGCGCCCCCCTTATCTTCCCCGAGAGTTCCCCCAAATTTTTGTCATGGTTGTGTATATCCATCCAAGAGCAAACGCTGGCAATGCCTCAGAGACAATATTGCAATCTACCCAAAAACTACAGGCATTATCACCCGACGCTCAAGTGCTGATCCTTGGGGATTTTAATCATTGCTCTCTTCAGAAAACCATGAGGGACTTTGACCAATATGTTAAGTGCCCTACCAGACTCAACAAAACGCTGGACTTGTGTTATGGCTCCATCAAAGGAGCATATAAAGCTATTCCCCTTCCTCCACTTGGGGGGGCCGACCATAATTGTAGTCAGCTTATCCCATCATACTGCACTGCACTGCAGAGGGGAAAAACGGTCACCAAGCGGGTTAAAGTCAGGACTGATGAATGCATACTGAGTCTGCAGGGCTGCTATGAGTGTACAGACTGGGAAATGTTTAAGCAATCCTGTTAGAACATTGATGTTCTTACAGATGTTGTCAGTGGTTATGTCTCCTTTTGTGAAGATAATGTTATTCCTGAAAAAACTGTAAAGGTGTACCCAAATAATAAACCATGGGTGACGAAAGCACTCAGGGCACTCCTATATAGGAAAAGACATTTAGAGACAAAGGACATTTAGAGCAGGGAACCTTCCAGAGCTTGAAAAACTAAAAAAGGAAGTTAAACATGAAATCGCAAGAGCAAAGCGAAGCTATAAAGAGAAGGTAGAGGACGAATTGGGGAACAATAATTTAGGCTCTGCTTGGGATAGCATGAAAACTATAATCGGCACAAAGGAAATAAGAAATTCTAAATTGGTGCTGGATGGGTTCACATGTGATAGAAAGCTGGCACAGAGAGACAGTTGAATGAGTTTTATCTGAGGTTTGACACACCCACATTTAAGGATGCAATTTTACAGCAAAAAAAACGACCTAATGGATAGTGCCCCAGCGCCCTTTGATTTGCATGACGTAGTAGATACCTTCAGACACTCAAAGGTTAAGAAGAGCCTCGGGCCTGATAACATAGGGGGTCCCCTACTCTCTTCGTGTGCTGAACAACTTGGTCCAATATTTTATTACATATTTAAGCTCTCCCTGAGCCAACAGAGTCCCCAAAATTTGGAAAAATTCGACTGTTGTTTCAGTGGCCAAAATCAGTCGCCCTAAGGTTTTAAATGATTTTAGACCAATTGCCTTGACCTCAATGGTGATGAAATGTTTTGAAAAACTAATGAAAAGGGTGCTCCTTATCAAAACAGAGAATCTATTGGACCCACAACAATTTGCTGATAGGGCCAGGCGAGGGGCTGAGGATGCTACAGCCACTCTGCTTAATCTGATACTTGAGCGCCTTTAAGGTAGCAACACACATGCCAAAATTGTATTTCTTTATTTCTCATCAGCTTTTAACACTATTCAACCACACATTTTAGTTGATAAGCTGTTAAGTAATTTTAATTTAGATTACAGTTTAGTGGGTTAGATTTTGGATTTTTTTAACGGACAGAACTCAGAGAGTGAGGGTGAATGGGGTACTCTCAGAAGAGATACTATCCTCTACAGGGTCACCAGAGGGTTGTGTCCTGTCCCCTCTTTTATACATCCTATACACTGATGACTGTCGCAGCCAGCACACAAACAGACATATTTTAAAATGTGCAGATGACTCAGTTATTGTCAGTCTGTTAAATGGAAAAGAATCTGAGCATGGTCCTGTTTTAAATGATGTTATAGCCTGGTGTGATAGTGCTCACTTACACTTGAATGTATCCAAAACTAAGGACATGGTCATTGATTTTAGGCGCAACCCCCCCTACCCAGGTCACTGCTATAAACAGGCAACCTATAGAGGTAGTTGGCTCATAGAAATAAATACCTGGGAAGCATAATTGATGACAGGCTAAATTTTAATCTTAACACAGAGAATATCTGCAAGAAAGGCCAACAGCGACTTTTCTGCCTCCGTAAAATGGCAAAATTCAATGTGGATAAAACCATTATTAGAATATTTTATAAATCATACAGTGAATCTGTTTTATCTTTTTCTATAATATCCTGGTATGGAAATCTGAATGTAAAGGATAAAGCCTCACTCGCCAAAATAGTGAAGGTCAGTGGCAAAACCATAGGTGCCAAGCAAAGCAACCTATCAGACCTGTACAGTAGATTTGTCTAAAAAAAGGCAGAATGTATTTTATCAGCAAATGGTCATCCTCTTCACCTTGAGTTTCAGTTGCTACCTTCTAAGTCACGCATCAGATTCCCTGCAGTTGAAACCAATAGATATAGACATTCATGTGTTCCCAGTGCCATTCCTCTATTGAACTCAGATGTTGGAGCTCTGAGCTGACATCATGGTGTTTTTGGTGCACAGAGTGAGGTATGATTACCTGCTGTATGAAGGTACTCCATGGAGAGCAGAAAGTATTTCCTGTTTTTATTTTATTTTATTTTTTTATTTATTTGATACATAGTATTTATTATTATCATCATTTACATGGATATGTCATGCAGGGATGCTTATCAGCATGCCTGTATACACACTGCACTGCTTATCTGCATGTATGTTTTCTTCACCCATTGGGTGTTCATGTTGTCATGTTGTACTTTTTGTCCTATGTTGTCTATTGATGTCTTGCTGCAAACCAAATCGCCCTTAGGGGACAGTAAAAGCTTTAAGTAAGTAAGTAACCTTTAGAACACCGGAACTATCAGACTTTTCTAAGGTGTCAAAGAAGGGTCTGTACGAGGTGACGGTAAAGGTTCTCAACAGGGCAGCTTTGGCTGGTGTCAGGGAGTCAAAGTGGGGTAACATCTTTGCACCAGGGTCGTCTCCAAGGGGCAGCTGGAGGTCCCTGTACAAATCTCCCATAGAGAGATGCTGCACGGATCTCCGTTGGAGGGTGGTGCACGGGGCTGTGGCTACAAACAGACATGTGGCACACATAGACCACAGAGCAGCAAGTCACTGTGTTTTCTGCCAGTCTGAGGAAACGTTACAACACCTGTGGCTCAGATGTCCCAGACTGGCTCCCCTCTTTTCTCTACTTCAGCAGTGGATCGGTGGTCTAGGACAGGTTCTAGAGGACAGGCTCTTTGTCTTTGGTCCCATATATTCTGCTGCACAAAGAAATAATTTATGTTTGGTTAATTTTCTGTTAGGTCAAGCTAAGACGAGCATTTGGCTCACAAGGAGAAACAAAATGAAGGGCACAGGATCTGTAGATGTTGACCTGATGTTCAGAGGTCTGGTGTCTGCACGTATTAAAGCAGAGTTGACGTTTTATAAAATAAGACAAGATAAGATATTCCTTTATTAATCCCCCTTAGGAGAAATTCACAGTGACCAGCAGTACAAGGGGATAGAGGAGTGCAATAAAAACCTGACTATAGACAATAAACAATAAATAGATTTACCTAAACAAGATTAAATTATATGCAAGCTCTTAACGTCAGATCAGGAAAAAAAAAAAAAGAGAACCTATATGCATACATAGTAATCATCATTGAGATGGACAGTGCAGTTGATAGATAAACATACTTAGTAGTTATCATTGAGATGAACAGTGCAATTGGTAGATGAATAGATGAACAGTGCAATTGGTACCAGAGTCTTACTGAGGTGTAGATATAAAAATGAAAATAGACATTAAAATAGAACAGATGTGCAGTTGTAAGTTGTGCAAAATAGATGTGCAAATGTGCAGAATGTGCAAAATGCAAATATGCAAAATGTGCAAATTTGACAGGATATTGAAGGTAGTGTAAGTAAAACATGTGAGTAGACCTAAAATAACAATGGCTTAGAAACAGTCCTGAGGTATGTGGTGTGGTGTTCAGTCCATTATCTGGTGGTGTTGGGGCTTCCAAGGCTTGCTTTCAGACGTAGAAGAGATTCTTTCTGTTTGGGCTGTAGGAGGTGTCCTGTGCAAAGTCCTTCAAGAATCACTCGTTCTAAGTTTCTGAAATATTATTTATTTTATTTATTTATTTATTTTGTATTATTATTATTATTATTATTATTATTATTATTATTATTATTATTATTATTTATTTATGTATTTATTTATTTATTTACTTTAGTTATTTGTTGTTGTTGTTTTTTACTGTGAATGAAAAATTGGAACAATAAAGGTTTTGTTCAAGGTCAAAGGTCTCTCTCTCTCTCTCTCTCTCTGTCTCCATCTCTCTCTCTTTCCCTCTCTCTCTCTTTCTCTGTCTCCATCTCTCTGTCTCTCTATCTCTGTCTCTCTCTCCCTGTCTCTCTCTCTCTGACTCTCTCTATCCCACTCTCCCTATCTCCCTCTCCCTCCCTTTCCACCCATTCATGTCTCCCCTCCCCTGGTCAACTCCAGCCTCTTTCACCATCTCCACCTCTCCTTCACTCCATCTCTCTCTCTCCATTCATGCTGTCATTCTCTCTCTTTCACCCCCTAATCTCTCTCTCTCTTTCTCTCTCTCTCTCGCTCTGTTTTTTTTTGGGGGGGAGAGGGGGGGGTTGTCAATGATAATGCAGCCCCCCCTCCCTCACCCTCCACTCCCCCTGCTAATTGGTCAGGGTGGGCCGGCAGATTGGGGGGCTAATTGGTTCGGTGGGGGGGGGGGGGTCCTGGTGGTGTGGGTCCGGAGGTCCTGAATGGAGCTCGTGTGTTAGGGGAGGGACAGAGGTGGGCGTGTGAGGTAGAGGTTGTGTGGGAGAGAGAGAGAGAGAGAGAGAGAGACAGACAGACAGACAGACAGACAGACAGACAGACAGACAGAGAGAGAGAGAGAGAGAGAGAGAGGGAGAGACGGACAGAGAGAGGGAGAGAGAGAGAGAGAGAGAGAGAGAGAGAGAGACAGACTTATTCGTCTCCCGTGCCAATAAAGCTTTTAAATTGAATTCAATTAAATTTGATTAAATTAAAAGTCCAAAAAAGACAGAAGTGAATGGAATGCCTTTTTTTTGGAGGAACAAGAGTGCAGTGCTAACTGCAGACAGGTGCATGCTGGGAATGGACGACAAGGCAGCTTTGTGTGTGTGTGTGTGTGTGTGTGTGAGTGAGTGTGTGTGCACGCGCGTGTTTGTGTTTGTGCATGTGTGTGTGTGTGTGTGTGTGCGTGCTTGTGTAGTGGCGTGATGTAGGGTGTGTGTTGTTGTGTTGAGTTTGTGTTTTTTGTGTGTTTCATATGTTTTGTTGTTTGTGTCGTGTTGTGTTGCATTCAATTTTAAATTGTTAAATGGTTTTGTACTCTATCTGAGTGCAGAAACGGAATTAAGTGCTAAGAGAGAGGGAGTCAGAGAGAGAGAGACAGAGAGAGAGAGAGAGTGAGAGAGAAAGAGAGACAGTCAGAGACAGTGAGAGAGAGACTGAGAAAGAGAGAGAAAGTGAGAGAGACAGAGAGAGAGAGAGAGAGAGAGAGAGAGAGAGAGAGAGACAGACAGACAGACAGACAGACAGTGAGATATATATATAGAGAGAGAGAGATTTTTTTTTTGATTTTTGAAAAAAACTTTTATTTTCAGTTTTCTTTCAACAGTATTACTTTTCCACATTTCCATTCAATCTTTCATTTAGATCAGAGTAGAAATGGATAAAGAAGTAAATAAAAACCCCACCCACATTAAAACTCAGAGTTAAAGGAGAGCTCTCCTCCCAGTATCGAGCACACAGCTGTGTTGCAGCACCATACCTGTGTGAACTCTTCTAATGTTTTCATCATCTTATGGTAATTGAAGTCCACCCTTATTCTAGCCTTTACCATCATCCCGAACATTTCTCTCGCAGCAAGGCCTGCCTTCCCCTCTACCATGTTTTTACGGCTTTTGTAAATAGCCATTTTGGCTTGACCAACAACAAAATTTAAAAGACACCATTTTTTTTAATTATGCTTGTTGTAGCCCGCGCCACCAATGAAACCAGCCTCCGTCCAAACTTCTCCACACATTAAAAACACAGTTTTTAAAACATGGAATAAGCCTCTCAATCTGTTGCAGTCCAGGTAGCAGTGTACCAGTGTTTCGGGGTTGTCGCAGAAAGGGCAGGTCTCTGACACAGTAGGGTTTATTTTTGAGATAAAATCATTTACGGCCAGCGCCCCCTGTAGGATCCTCCATTGAAGGTCACCTGTTCTTTTGTTTAGTGGAGGCTTGTAGAGTAGCCTCCACACAGGCGCCCGGCCCTGCAGCCTCTCCTTCCACACTGTGTCCCTTCTCGTGCTCAGTTCCTCTTTGTGTATAGCCACCACACAGTATTTGTAAAGCGCTTTCCCAGAAAGCAGTTGTACATCCAACATGGACTTAGAAATGCCCATTGGTTTGGTCAGCCCGGTCTGGTCCACGGACAACCTGAGGTCCGGGAATGGGTCGCTTTCATCCGGCAGCTCCTCCCCGCTGGAGTAATCCCGCAGCATCTCTTTCTCCTCTCTGCTCAGTCTGTTATTCCACTGGTCCACTATGTGTCTGGTGTGCCGGCTAGACGTCAGGCCCAGGAGAGAGGCCACTGCCTGCGTGTTGTGGAGCCCCGGCCCTGCCACGTCCACCAGCTGCCTCAGCCTGACCACCCCTCTGGAGCGCAGGCGCTGGCTGAGGCCAGGGCTGCTGGCGTCTTGTATGTCCAGCTGGGCCCGGCACACCAGGGGCTCCTCCAGGAGCCAGAAGAGAGATGCTGCGGGCCCCTGTCTGTCCCATTTAAAAAGACTCCATGCTTTAAAAACACCATGATAAAAAGGAGGCAAGTTGCCCACACGATAAAAAATCACAATTCAATAGAAACAAAGACTTATCTAAAGCGAGGCCCGCTATCCTCCTCAAAATGATGCCTGTTACCTGCCTCCAGACGACACCATCATGGCATGAGAGATATCTCTGTACAAACTGCACTCTAAAAGCTGCTGCCCTGCTCCCCAGGTGTACTAAGCCCTGCCCTCCCTCTTCTTTTGGCAGATATATTACACTCTGGGGGACCCAATGTAACTTATCCCAGAAAAAATTTAAAAGCAGTTTGAATTCTTTGCAGTAGCCCAGCAGGGGGTTCAAGGCACTTTAGCCTGTGCCACAGGGTGGATGCTACTAGATTGTTGATTATTAGGACCCTCCCTCTGTACGACATGTGGGGAAGCAGCCACCTCCACTTAGCCAGCTTCCCCTCCACCTTCTCTAGCACAACTTCCCAGTTTTTCTTCTCGCTGTGTTCATCCCCCAGATGAACCCCCAGATATCTGAAACCTCCCCTCTTCCAGCTCAGCCCCCCCGGCAGCTGGGGCAGACCAGCAGCCCACTTCCCAACTGCCAGCGCCTCACTCTTCGCCCAATTTACTTTAGCAGCTGAGATTCTTTTAAAGGTTTCAACAATGTTAATTAGTTTGTTAATATCTTGTTGGTTTTTTATAAAAATGATGATGTCGTCTGCATAGGCTGATGAAATAAAATTCTTACTAATGTCTGGTAAAAACAGGCCATCAATAAAAGCACGAACATTTTGCAACATGGGTTCTATGGACAGTGAATACAGCATACCAGACAGGGCACAGCCCTGTCTGATACCTCTTTTTACATAAAAAGGTTTGCATAGACCACCATTTATCTTCAGCACACTCTCAATGTTCTCGTACAGGACCTTTATCTTGGCTACCAGACCCTGGCTGAGGCCGTACCTTTGTAAGACCTTCCAAAGGTAGCGGTGCTCAACCCGATCAAAAGCCTTTTCCTGGTCTAAAGAAAACAGACCAGCATCTAAGCCCAATGAACCGGAGACTTCCAAAATATCCCTAATTAATGACACATTGTCAACAATGGACCTGCCAGGCACACAGTACGTCTGAGTCCGGTGGATTAGCTGCTCCATAACCACCTTCAGCCGGTTTACCAGGGTTTTTGACAGCAGCTTGTAGTCGGAGCACAGCAGTGAGACAGGTCGCCAGTTCTTTATTTCTTGAAGATCTCCCTTCTTATGCAGCAGTGTCAGCACCGCCCTCCTGCAGCTCTGGGGGAGAGAGAGATCCCCAGCATGTCTTCTTTAAGCTCATCCCAGAAAGTTTTGTAAAACTCAGAGGGCAGACCATCGATGCCGGGGGCCTTACCCCCCTGCACACTCTGCAAAGCAGCAAACACCTCTGCCTCAGTCAGCGGCCCCTCCAGCTCCCGGTTAGTCTCTGCTGACACTGTGGACAGGTCCTGGCAGAAGGAGTTGAAGGCATCATCGTCCTCTTGATAGTCACTGCTGTAGAGCTGCGCATAGAAGTCCACCGCTCTGCTCTTGATGTCTGCAGTGTGTGTCAGCGTCTGTCCATCCTCTGACCGCAGCGCGTGGATCTGTCGGCTCTGTCCATTTTTCTGCTCCAGGCTGAAGAAAAACTTGGAGGGAGAGTCCATGAGAGCAGCGCTCTGGAAGCGAGAGCGGACCAGCGCCCCCCTGCGCTCTGGTGCCCAGCAGGTCTGCCAGTAAGGCTTTTTTAGATTTGAGGCTTTCAATACAACCTCCATTTCCTGTGGGCTGCGAGGAACTCTGCAGCTCCACTATGTCTATCTCCAGATCTTTCATAGACTTGGTGATGTCACGAGAAACATTGAGAGTGTACTGCTGACAAAGCTGCTTTATCTGTATTTTCCCATAGTCCCACCATTGTTTTAAACAAATGAAATCTCCCTTCCTCTCTCTAAAACCTCTCCAAAAATAAATAAAAACCTCTCTAAAATGCGCATCTAAAAGCAAAGCGGTGTTAAAATGCCAATAGGCAGACTTACTCTTAAGATTTTTAATAAAAACCTCACATAAAACCATTGAATGGTCTGAGAAGCCTATTGGACAAATGCTACACCTCTTAAAAATGCTAAAATGATGCGTAAAACAGTACAATCTGTCTAACCTCACTAGAGATAGCACCAGTTCTCTGCTGTGGACCCACGTGTACTGTTTGGTATTGTGGTGAATCTTTCTCCAAACATCACTCAGACTGTGAGTGTTTATGACTGGTTGCATCGCCTTCTGAGAGGCTGCGTGTGGCTCTGGATGGTTTCTATCGTATGTGTCATTTGCTGTGCAGTTAAAATCCCCTCCTAGGAATAAATAATCCTCTGGCACACACTGATTTAAAATCAAACTGAGCTCGTTTAAAAACTGAACTCTGCCAGGGCCTGAATTAGGGGCATACACATTAATAAATACAATATTGAAACACTCATACTTTGCTTTTACTACCAGAAGTCTCCCTTTCACATGCTCCTCCACCACATGAGATACAGGGCTAAAATCTCTAGAAAAAAGGAGAGCCACTCCTGCACTTGTGCTATTAAAATGGCTTAAAATGACCTGTTGGTCAAACTCCCTCCTCCAGTCTGTTTCATTAAAAACATCACTATGAGTCTCTTGCAGCATCATGACATTCATTTTTTTCAGCTTAAAAGTTTCAAAAATGCAAGCCCTCTTCCTCACATCTCTAGCTCCATTGACGTTGAGAGTGGAAAGGTTAAAAAGACTCATTTTTAAAACAGATGTTAAGAGAGACACAACGGCTAGCAGAGACAGCAGGCACACTATATACACTCTCCCGAGTCTTCCTCATTTGGCTCTATTGTGAGTTTCGGCACAATCTTTTTTATCCTCCAGTATTCCTGCTCAGTGAACCCTCCCTCCCCTCTAATGTTCATCTGAGACTTTATAGACCGTAACAGTATTTTTTAGTCTGCAAAGTATTCATTGTACTGGACATTTTTCATGTTTTTTGTCCTTTTCAGGAAATTCCTTAGATCATTTACTGAGTAGGTTTCACCCAGTTGAGAGACAGAAAACAGTGGTGAGTCAGTGAGGGGCTGGCTGTCTGTTACACCATCCTCCATCTCCTCCTCCTCACTTGACTCTGTCTCCTCAACATTAGACTGTTCCCTCTGCTCCTCACTAGCTGATGGTTTTTTGGCCTTAGAGCCCCATTTTTCACTTGCCTGTTTTCTTTTGAGGTGAGGAGCTTTAAAACTCTCTTCCTCCTCCATCACCCCATCCTCGCTGTCACTCTGCGCTCTTGCAGCAGAGCTGGGCCCAGCCTCCACGCTCTCTGCTGGTGCTGGGATTATATTGTTCCCCTCCTCCTGAACAACACTCTCACCCTGAATTTTGTTTAACATACATTCAATACCCCTATTTGTATTTTCAGGATGTTTAACATTTTTGACATTTTCAACATTTTCAACATTTACAACAACCCTTTGATTTGCAGTTTGTGGATTTTCCCCACACAGTTTTCCAGTTACAGTATTTCTTTTGTACTCTCAATGTTTGTAGCACTTTGGGTGGGTTTCTCCACAACTGCAACCCCCTGCTCTGCCGTGTCAGCATCCTTGGAGGAGCCTACTGGCACGTCAGCTGGCTCCTCCCGTTTTTCGGGGACTTTCTCCGGGCAAGCTCTCGCTAGATGCCCCTCCTTCCCGCAAGCAAAACACTTCAGAGTTCCTGAATTTACGAACACCGCGTAGTTAAAGTCATCCACCCTTAGGTTGAAAACCAAACTTAGCTCGCTGTCTTTGTTGTTCAGGATCATCTGCACTTGCCTTCTGTGCGACACCACATGCCGCAGCAGGGGCGACTTGCACCCCGACGGCAGCTTCTTGATCGCCGAAACAATCTTCCCGTACCTTGACAGCTCGCGGACCAGCACATCGTCCCCGATGAACGGCGGGATGTTGGAGATGGTGACCCGCGCTGCCGGTGTTGTCAGCGGGGACACGGAAACAAATGAATCCTTCACCACGATCCCGGATTCCACCACTTGGTTCGCCTTGGCCACGCTGTCCACAAAAATAACCACCGCTCCATTCATCCGCGCCGCGGACTTAACGCTGCTATGCCCCACGACCGCGGCGACCGCAAGGCTGCATTCCTCCACAGAACTCGGGAAGGTGGTGGAGATCTTCAAACCGTGCAGACGGCTGAGCTCCCCGAACGCCACCATGCTCCCGGCGACCCAACCAGCGGCCGCTGGTCGGTCGCGAAACAAACTCCCAAAAAAGTGCACTAAACAACCAAAAAAAAACCCAAAGCCCTTCACCCAACTAAATATATGTCATTCACTGAAAGAAAACTATTCACAAAAGTTCGCAAAGTTTGCAAAACTCCTTAATTAGTCACGCGCTCTGTACAATCAACTCCTTCCTCTCACGCAGAGAGAGAGAGAGAGAGAGAGAGAGAGAGAGAGAGAGAGAGAGAGACAGACAGTGAGATAGATAGAGAGAGAGAGAGAGAGAGAGAGAGAGAGACAGTGAGATAGAGAGACCTTTGACGTTCCTTTTATTGGTCCAGTTTGTCATTCACAATAAACAATCATTAGTAAATTGAATACATACACTCATACTTACTCATACATACATACATACATACTCCTCATCCCTCCATACAATTTATTTATTGATTGATTTATTTTTTTTTTTTTTGTGTGTGTGTTTCAGAAACTCAGAATAAGTAATTAATCAATTACACGACATAAAACATCTCCACCTCCCCAAATAGAGATAAACTCATTCAAGTCTGCCACCATCTTATAATATGCAAACTCTATCCTCAGATGTGCAGCCAACTGCCCTCTGAACATCAGGTCAACATCTACGGATCCTGTCTCCTTCATTTTATTTCTCTTGGTCAGCCATATGCTCATCTTTGCTTGACCCAACAAAAAATTAACCAGACAGTTATTCCTGTGTAGTGCTGCAGAGTATCTGGGACCAAAAATAAACAGTTCATCCTCAAAAATAAGTCCCAAGCCACCTACCCACTGTTTTAACATTGAGAAGAGAGGAGCCAGTCTGGGACATCTAAGCCAGAGATGTTGTAAACTTTCCCCAGCCTGACAAAACTCACACTGACTTCCTGCTCTGGGATCTATATGTGCTACATGGCTGTTCGTGGCCACGGCCCCGTGCACCACCCTCCACTGGAGATCCGCAAAGTGTTTCTCTATGGGAGGTTTGTACAGGGACCTCCAGCTGCCTCTGGGAGATGAACCTGGTGCCAACACATCCAACCACCTCGACTCTGACCCCGGCCAACGTCGCTCTGTTGAGAACCTTCACAGACACTGCATACAGGCTCTTTTTTGATGTCTCAGACAAGTTCGATATTCCTGGTGTTCTGAAGGATAACAGATGCCCGTCTGCTTCATCCTGCTCCTCCACTGCTGCATTAATGGTCAACTCCGGAAATCCAAGTTGATTGCCTTCTGCGAGCTCTACCGCTAATGCTCTCCTGAATTGACCATGAAGTCTGCTCACCACCTCCTCCATCAGTTTGTCCATGAGACGCAGAGATTTTATTCCGGTGTCTTGACACAGCCTAGCAGCAGTTTTCCATTTCCCTGCTAACCTCAGTCCTGCCAGCTTCGTCAGCCCAGCTGTTGTGAGGATTCTCTGTACACTGACATAGCTGAGAATCCTGCTCTGTATGGCCGGGTTATGGAACAAAGGTTCTTCCCCAACAGTTCCATAAAACTGAGAGCAGTCTCTCCTCACTTCTAAAACTGTTCTCCAGGCAAGCAAAACCGACTGGTAAAAACTGGAAGTCTGTGATAGATCCATTCAATCCAACTCCAGAAGAAACTGGTGCTTGTCATAAGCCAGGTTGTTTACTCCTCGCAGCAACAAACATGCTGTTTCAGTCCAGGGTTGCTGCGGTCCATAGAGAAAACGCTGCGCAGTCTGAAGCCGAAACGCAGTTATGCGACTCCTGAGGTCAATCAATCCCTGACCCCCTTCTGACACCGGTAAAAACAGCACCGCCGATCTGGTCCAGTGATATCCACCCCAGAAAAAATCCACCAGTCTCTTCTGTATTTCGGTAATGACTTTGTCTGGAGGAACCACAACAGTGACCCGGTGCCAGAGCATAGAAGCAACCAGATTGTTGGCAACCAAAGTCCTCCCCCTGTAGGACAACTGGGGCTGGACCCATTTCCATCTAGATAATCGAGCACTAACTTTCTCAGCTAGACCCTCCCAGTTTTTCTTCTGAAAATTCTCATTCCCCAGATACACACCCAAGACCTTTATCCCTTCTTTGCTCCACTGCAGCCCAGCCGGTAAGATTGGCTTCTCTTTATTGCTCCACTCTCCCAGTATAAGTCCTTCACATTTTGTCCAGTTGACCCTAGCAGAAGAAGCTTGTTCGTATTGTTTTAATTTCTGTTCAAGGAACCCAATATCATTTTGACATTTTATAACAACGGTGATATCATCGGCATATGCTGACAAACTAAAAGTATTGTTTGTGCTGTCTGCCAAGTGTAACCCTGAGAGACTCTGCCTGAGCTTATAATAGAGGTTCGATAGCTAATGCCTATAGCATCCCAGATAGGGGACATCCCTGCCTGATTCCTCTCTGAACAGGTACTTGTCTGCTAAGTCCCCCCCCCCACCTTTAACAGTAATGTGGCTCTTGAATACATTAATTCAATCCATGAAATAAACCTTTTTTCAAACCCAAATGCTTTAAGTGTTTTAAACAAATATTTATGATCCACTCGATCAAAGGCCTTTTCTTGATCAAGAGAAAACAAACCCATATTTTGACGAATCGATAATGTCTCTTAGTACAAACAAATTGTCCATTATTGTCCTTTCCGGGACACAATATGTCTGGCTGGCATGTACCACTACATCCAGACATTCTTTAAGTCTATTCGACAAAACTTTTGCTAAAATTTGTTGTAATCCGTGCACAGGATTGAAACGGGTCGCCAGTTCTGTAGGAGGCCCAAATCTCCTTTCTTCGGCAGCAATGTCAGGACTGCCCTCGTACAGCTCAATGGTAAGGTCCCAGAGTCCAAACATCCTTGGAACACTTCCATTAAGTCTCTTCCCAGCAAAGTCCAAAATGTTTTATAGAATTCTGCAGGAAGTCCATCAACACCAGGAGACCGACCACAGCTGAGCTGTTCCACCGCTGCAGACAGTTCATCAAAGGATGACCCAATGATGGACCCCAGTGAGGCTGAAGATGCTTCCCCTAACCGAGGCAGTCTCTCCAGTATCTCATCCACACAGTCAGAGTCACAAATATCAGCACTGAACAGGCTGCTGTAGAAGTCCATGGCCAGCTTCCTCATCTCTGATGGGTCAGTGGTCACAGTTCCATTCAAATGTTTGAGATGTAACATCTGGTTTTGTTCCCTGACCTTCCTTTCCAACTTAAAAAAGAAACGAGTAGGTGCATCTATGTTTTTGATAGACACGATTCTAGATTTAATTAGAGCACCTTTAGCTTTTCATGTAAAAAACTACTTAAAGCTGCCCTCCTTTTCTCCCAAGTTGCCTTATTATTTCCTAACCCATTAATTATGCCCTCTTCCAGTAAACTGATTTCCTTCTCCAACAGTTCAAAATGATCCCTTTCTGTTGCTCTTGTATGTGCTGTGTATTGCTGACAGAATATTCTGATTTGTGTTTTCCCTACCTCCCACCATAGACCTAAATTTTCGAGAGGCACCTGGCTGAAGACCTCCACTGTGAGAACGCTTCCGTTGCAGGCTCCACTGTCAGAACGACCTCCACTGTCAGGCCGGGAAGTGACGACATTTTGTTGGGGGAGGGGGACTGCATCTCTATTTACCTGCCTTTCGAGAAAGGTCAGCGAGTGAGCGTGTCCCGAGCGGTCCCGAGTTGCGCTGAGTTGCTTATTTTTATTATCAAGAGAAGGTAAACTCATGATTACTTGTGTTCTTCGTCAACATAGGTGCCGTAAAAATAGTAACGTAAAGTCATTAATGATGCAAATTTCCAAATGTTACATGTCGGTTTGGGTTGTCGTTTTGAAACTAAGTTGGATAACGTCAAATTAAACTTTCCCCAATGGCGGTCAGCATTAAATGGCTGCAACACCTTAAATTGTCAGGGATAATTAACTTTTTAGTGCATAACGTAGTAACTGTGCGCATTTGTTTGTATGTAACGTTAACTGTATAAAACATTTTAAAACATTTTAGTAACTCTCCTTGCTTTAGCTGGGCATCGTCACAAAGTTGAAAATGTGTCTTTCTGAACTCACAAACGTGATATGTGAGATAGCCAAGCTACCAACAGATGCAACACACCATGATGTTTTGCCAGAGGTTGACTAGTGATATCGCCTGTTTACGTGCACAAGTGGTATTAAAATGTGGCTGGACTACATGGCACATTTTTACTTTTATATTTTGCCACCTCTTTTGTATACTATAGTATATAAACCAAACGAATAGTACCTGAAATTACTGAGAAGTAGCATACTTCGGCACAATCAGTACTTTTATTTGCTATACTTGAGTATATTTTGCTTCTAACATAACATACTAAATGACTTAAGTGTTTTGTTTTAGCCACTTTCACTTAAGCAAGTTTTTGAATGCCGGACTTTAACCCGTACTGCAGTATTTTCGTTGTCATTATTACTACTTTTAAGTAAGGCCTCATTTACACTACCTGGTGCAAGTGGCCATTTTACCTGTTAACAAAGACAATCTAAGTTTGCAGGCTGTATACATTAATTTGATTTGAAGTTCATGTACTATAATTCAAGCGCATGACGCATTTTCTATCCTTTTTAGATGCATCATTCAATTCTTCCGTGTGGTGGAAAGCCTGCAGTGGAACGCTGCACAACATGCTGCAGTCAGTTCCACTGCCCCCTTTGTCCCAAAGACATGTTCAAACCGAGCCAACCAGCCAGACTTCAGCGGCATTTGGAGGTCCACATGAAGAATGCCATTGCATTTGAAGGTAATGCCATTGTATTTTAGATTAGAGATACACACATGTACCCACACACACAGATTTGTGTGTGTGAGTGTGTTCATGGGACTTGTTTGTCATCGCTAATATAAACATTTTCTTGACTTGCTCTTAGATAAAAAGATCTGCCGCTGCAATTTGAACTGCAGGGATGGGGGACATTATCATTGTCCTATTTGCAATAAAAGTATTATTAGAAGGACAGACATGGAAGCACACCTAATGTCTTGTCCCAGCCAACAAACATCCACCTCAGCTGCTGCCCCTTGCAAACCATTCCAAAGTCAGGATTCATCCTTGCCCCCCCTGCAAACAAGTTCATCTGCTGCATCCATTCCTCTACTTCCACCAACAATAATATCCCCATCTCCAGACCTTCGTGTGCAACAAGATACAACCACATGTACTATTCCCTCTGCCAAATCAATTCAAACATCTACCATCCACTCCTCAGCAGACACACATACAGCATCATCTTCTCCTTTGGTTTCTTCTTCTGTTGTCCATACTGCCCAAGAGACTCAAGATCCCAAATCAAAACTTAACAAGGTCAAATGTCCCCTCTGTTCAGTTACTTGTTTGAAGAGAAACTTGGCCAAACACATCCAGAGGAAGCATCCCAAGAAATCGAGGGATGTAACAGTAGCTGATCATTTAAAGAGTGTCTGTGTGGATGCCACAAATGGGATTTCTGCAGTCCAAAAGGGAGGGCATGGCTTTTCAGTCCCCATACATGTACAATACAAAACCTGGGGTCGAGTACACAAGGTTCACTGTGAGTTGGAGGAATGCAAGCAGTACTCCAAAATGGCATCACAAAGTGGATTAACTTTTACACAGTGTGAACACATCCGCTCTCTACAATACTGTACAGACATAGCCACAGAAGAATGCCTCAGAGAATAAGTATTAACAGAAATGGTGCACTTAAAACTTTTTGGTGACTCAAAGAAGTCAACCTGTATTAAAAGGCAAAAATATGCACAGGCTGCACATGTCCCTCTCTGTGTTGAGGTGTCATTTGAGGAAAGCTCAAAGCACTTTTGTTTTTCAGTCCATGAGCCAACTTTACATTATTACAGTCGCCTTGGGAGGATATTTGTAACATACAATTCATCAGCAAACACATGGCATTGTCCTTGTGCCAAACCAAGGATGTCCTGTGTCCACAAAAACATAAGCAAATGGCATTTATTTCAAACAAACCGGGATGTGTTCAGAACAGAGGAAACCAGCACCAGTGCACCAAAAAAGCACGAAGACACCATCTATCCGCCATCAGAAGAAGTCTTCAAACGACTTGTAGAGTACATATATGGACATAAAAATCTTCCAGCTAACCTGCCAGATGATGTTGTGAAGCCAAAAGCACTCAGACTATGTCACAGAGTTGCAGCCAGCAGAGACCGTTTGTGCACTCTGTCCAGGACCTGTACCTCTTGAAAAGTCAGTAAGGATCTCCAGAAAAGCCAGAATAATCACCATGAATGGGGTAATTGAAAGTAAGTAATTTGTGTTTTGCCTGCTATTATGGAAGTTTGCAAGGAATGTAACACAGTGTTAATGATATGATTTATTTACACCAGATGTATCGACCCATTTCCGGCGATGTCCAGTGTGTCACATGACCTATAGATACCAGGAATGGCAGGATGGTCTACATAACTTCGATGACCGTACTATTTTGACCCTTGAACTGTGTGTATACCTGAGACTTAACCTACAGGTATGTACAGGTATATTTTTTATGACAAATACTTAAATATGTGTATGGGTATATTTGTCTGTATAAATTTTGCATAACATGTGTTTTGCTTTTGCCTTTTCTGTAGAACAATGTCTCGGTATCCAAGGTATTAAATGCACTTGAAGGCCTAAGGAAGGTGACAATTCCTGCAAGAGATGCAGTTCTGCAAGCATACTGCCACTTTGAGGCATTGACAAGCCATGATTACTCTTTTTCTTGTGTTTGCTGTGGCTACTATCCTCCAGTAGTTGTCATGGACCTACACAAAAAAGGAGTGTTCAACTTCCCTGGTAAGTCAGTGTCTTGTGTGTTGGAAGGAGTTTGATCATATTTAAAATAAATAAACAAATAAATAGTTCAATAAATTACATTTTTTCAGTGAGTGACATTAAAGATGCCCCAGAGAACTTCACTGGTGAAGTTAACATTGAAGAGTTCTGGGACTCTGTACAGCTGGAGATGATTTCGCGTGGCTTTGTCCAAAGTATGTACATATTCATTTTTCCGTAAATTACCAATTACCCTCACTTAATGATGCAATGCACTTTAGCATATTAATAATGACACGTGTACTTTTCACAGGTCGTGCTAAGAACAGCTTCAGTGTAAGACCTAGTTTTGAGTACTGGGCCCCATGGATTGGAAAGAATACACGTCAATCTGAGATGGTTTTAAACACAGAATTTGAAAAAGCATCCTCTGCTAAGTTCTCCACTGAAGCTGAAGTCAGCATGGTGTCAGAGGACCGCCTGGTGGATGAGCTCATGAAGCAGAAGGTACAGTTGTTGTGCATGCATGTTTGTTTTGAGTTGCATTATGCATTATCTTACTTAATTTCTGGTCTGTATTTCAAAAGGTTTCAACTGTGCGTAAGCTGTGCAAGGCCTGTAATTTGGATGTGAAGGGATCACGGATGGATCTGATTCTCAGACTTAGGCAAGAGATGAAGACACGACACTCATACGACAAGATATTCCAGAAAATCTGGGGAGCATCTGGTAAGGGTCACATTTAACTGCATGATAACTACCTAAGATTAGCTACTTGCACGTTTACTATTAAAAAAAAATCTTTTCAATTTTCCATTGAAGGTGGATGGTCAGTGATTCTCTGCCCGCATGGTGTGGTGTACAGTTTGAAGTTTAACCTGCGTGCAGAGTCGCCACGAGATTTTGCTGACCTCCTTCTATCCTGGAAACACCTGCCAAATGTCACCGTTTATGACTTTGCTCGGGGTCTGGCAACTCATGTCAACCTACGTTGGCCAGCTGTGATACCTTTCAAGCCACATGAAGGGAGATTGGCTGCATCAACACCACAGAACATCACAGCAGCTCAGCAGAACAAACTCAAGATCTCCCTACTGTGGCTGACTGAAATGTTGCAGAATCCGGATAAAGATGGGCATCCATGCACTGGTTCCCCAGACCACTATGTCTTGTATGACAAATTCCATGAGGCCAATACCAAAGACCCACAGGAAGTGTTGAGGAGGATCAACCTGGTTCCAGAACTTCAGGGTTCATTAAATAGCCAGGTGGCCGAGCAACATTTTTCATGTATGCGCAAAAATAACTACTTCCTAAATAACATGGCACCCTCAACACATATTTTTTTGATGAGAAAATTAATACATCACAAAAACAACAAAACAAATGCCCAGCTTTTAGAAAAGCAACTACAGAGAGGACGTGAATCACACCGTTTGCAAGACATCACACTGGACAAGTTTGGACAAGCAGTATTTGGTAAAAACTAATTTAAAGAGATATGTTTTGTTTCGTAGTGGTAATTTGAAATATAATGCTTATGTTGCCTGATAATTATTTCTTAAACCTCAGGACCCCCAGCACCTGATATGCCTACACGGCATCATCCTTTAGTAGCTGGAACACCTCAGCAGCTACATGGGCTCCCCACTGACCCAAACACAGGTAGGTAGTAGGTTTAAAAAAAGCAACACAAAATAGTATTGGCAAAATTTTATATTTTAATTCCTTTTAATAGACACTAATGCCTGTGGACCACATTGTGAAATGATCACAAAATGTGAGAATGTGACACCATGCCGAGCGTCATGGACCTTCAAGATTCATCCTCCCCAAGAGCAGTTGGTATGTATTCTTGATGGAAAGAAAAGCTGTGTGATATATTGGACAGAGATGTGCCTCTCATCTTGAAGCCCTACCACCTATGTTCCTATATTCTAATTTTAAATATTGTGCTTGTTATGATGTTATGATTTTGTGTTTTTCTTCAACAATCAGCTTAAATACGTATTGGACACCGACAACCCAGCGGGCGAGCTCATTGTAAAAACAGGAAAAAGTTGCCTGACCCGAGCTGACTTCTGGGGGCTTGGATTGAACAAGGAAATGGAGTCAACTGTGAGTTAACATTTGAACCCTTTTAATTTTGAGCAAATTATGTTTGTATGTCATTGCCAATTTTTTGTTTTTTGTTTGGTTTGCAGATGCGTGGAAAATGCGTGCTTTGAAATTATCGAGAAAATTGCTCAATCACAGGTATAAAACATAAATATTCTTTTAGGAATAGACTTTTCCTTTTTATATTATATGGGTATTTGCTCACATTTGAAATGTATTCCACAGGGGAAAACCATTTTTGTGGCTGACCTCTATGTTGTACCAACCTGGCGAAAACCAACATTGTGTGATCCACTCTCAAGCTTTCCCGTAAGTGCAACTTGTCCTACTGATTTTTATTCAAATGATATTTCTTGTGTATTTTAGCTGTCTGCTTTTGAACTTTCCCTTTGTATTAGAATGATGCTTCAACCAGAGATGCCATTGTCATTCCTGTGTGGAAACCAGGGCATTTCCTGCTCTCTGTAAGTAGTGATGCTGACTAACAGGTGGTTTGCATGTCACAGAAAATTTGTTTCAAATGTTAACAAAAGTATCATTTTCTATCACAGTACTAGTGTTTGTGTTGTGTTTTTGTGTTGTCCTTTCACACAATGTTGACTTCAAATGTCAACAACTGTGTTTTCATTTTCTAATACAGTACCGGTGTTTGTGTTGTGTTTTTGTGTTGTCCTTTCACACAATGTTGACTTCAAATGTCAACAAGTGTCTTCATTTTCTAATACCGTACCAGTGTTCGTGTTGTGTTTTTGTGTTGTCCTTTCACACAATGTTGACTTCAAATGTCAATCACTAACTACAATTACAGGTTTTGAAACCAACACGAAGAGAAATAGTCTTTCTTGACTCCAAATGTGCTCAAGCACCATTCGGATTTGGTGATAATGAGATGAGGGGACTGCTGAGGTCACTTACAAAAACTTTCTTGTGTGCTTTTTGGAGTTCATGTTTCGAAGCTGTTCTAAAGACTTCCGTTTTTTTTTTTTTTTTTTAACCAGATCATGTTCAGATCTGTGTGACAGCCTTTTTATGGTGCAACATAAGTATAAGTGTAGTTTTGTGTATCAAATCATGGTCATACATTATATATTAGTTTTACAGATCTAACATGATGACCTACTAACATTAACATATTTCATACAATTAAGTCAAGAAACTGGCACCATAAAAATCCTGTTGAAATGTGTGGGGTGTGACTGCATGGAAAGGGATGCATGGGTTTGCATGTCCCGAATCGGAACCAGTGACGCATGTTCATGAAAAGAACAGTTCATGTTCATGAATAGTCATTTTAATGACTTATTTATCTTTAATGCAACTGTCTTTTAGAAACCTTTCCCAGTCATTAAATCCTGGCAACTGGACAGAGAAAACTGGATTACAAATTCAGGTAAGACTATAAAGTATGTATTGTGTGTGTGTGTGTGTGTATATATAAATAATTAGTTGAATACTGTAAAACATTTACATAATTGACTTCTTTCTGATATCCAGGGTTTTCCACGACAACAATACGGGATTGACTGTGGCATCTTCATGTTGATGGTAGTATACATTATTTGTTATATTAATTATTTGTGTAATTCTGTGTGCGTTTAAAGATATCAGCATTACATTAAAATGACTGTTTTATTCCTAGAATGCCCTTTACACCACACTGGACGCTCCCTATGACTTTTCTATTGTAAGTTGAATCATGCCATCAAAGTAAGCTCAAAATTACGATGACAAAACATTTATTATGACACTTTTTTTTGTTCATTTTTCAGATGGACATGCCACTTTTGCGACAGTGGTGGTGTATCATCCTGATGGAAAATTTTGACCTTGGAAGGTGAGACCGCAAAGATTTTGATATTTGATTGACTTGTTACAAGAAATTTGTATTTATTTATATTTATTTATTTATTTTTTGAGCCATGGAAAGCTGTTCGCCCACTGGACAGATGCATCAAAAGCCCTCCTGCGAGGTGAGGTGCCACCAGTGTTTAGGCTGAAGAAGAGGAAGGTGGATGACATTACTGAGGTCAGATTTTGTTTGAGTTCATCTGAGTTTTTCTTTTGTTTCAGGTCAGAAACCAGCATTTCCATATCCCTATTTTTTTTTTTTTTACAAATCTTTTTTCCAATTGTACTGCAATTGTGGGGTCACTTTAAAGACTATGCCATTCACAAGTTAAGGTCAGACCTGCTGTCTGCAATTTAAAAAAATAAAAATAGATAAATAAAAAAGTATCTAGATAATGCATGATTGGAAAATTAACATTTGTTGAGCTCTCTGTCATGTTTGGAACCAAACATGAAAATATGGTTAAGAATAAAAATACAGAAAAACAGAAATGGATAACAGATAAAAAAAATATAAATTAAAGCGGTGCATTAAAGTTAGATAATGAAAAGGCAGCAAAGTACTGTATAGCACACAATAAAATGTATGGGCCTTTGACAGCATATGAGATGTTGGCTTATGAATATGAGTAATAACTTAAATGAAAATGTGTGCACTGAGCAATGTTATTCCGCCTTCCAACGTTTTCATTGATCAACTATTTGACCTTCTTTCAAGATCCTCAGCTTTATAATAGGCTACAAATAGACAATTGAGCCCGAATCATATCACCCACCATTTGTTTTTCGTAATGACTAAGTTGTACAATTACGTAGTGCAGTGTATATAGTCTACATATAACGTACGTTATGTGTAACGAGTGTAACGAGTGTTTTGAAAAAGTCAAAGGCTAATGCTTCAACTGTCCAATCAAACGCTTTATTTTAATTAATGTATTTGTGAGGAAAACGATTCAACCAAAAGTGCATTCGCGATTTTATTTTGAAATGTACCCCGTGCATTTCGCGGCCTGATAGTGGAGGCGGCCTGAGAGTGGAGCTCGCGATTTTATTTTGAAATGTACCCCGTGCATTTCCCGGCCTGACAGTGGAGGCGGCCTGACAGTGGAGCCTGCGGCGGAACCGACCTCACAGTGGAGGTCTGCAGCCAGGTACTCTTGAAATTTTCAAACCCTGTTTTTCTACGTCTCCATTGACCCCAGAACTCAGAGAAAGACTGACAGAAGGTTTCATCATACATCAGCCTGATGTTAAAATGCCAATAAGGAGATCTTTGGGGATTCACCATTAAAGAGAAATGAACCGTTACTAAATGATGGTCTGAAAAACCAACAGGTGATATGATGGCTGCAGTTAACCTATTGCTGCAGGTTTTATTGACATAGAACCTGTCCAGTCTGGCTGCACTAACCCTGCCCTCTGTGACTTTCACCCATGTATACTGTCTGCTAGTTGGATGGAGTTTCCTCCAAACATCTACAAGATCGTTTTCCAAGATTACATTGGATAAAATAGAGGCTGATGGTGGATGAGGCTCTCCTGCATTCCTGTCAACTGAAAAATTAGTCGTGCAGTTCCAGTCTCCTCCCACCACGACGACTGAGCTGCTACTGAACTGTTTTAATGTGTTATTAAGTTTGTGAAAAAGGTCAATACGATCAACAGCAGAGGTGTAAGCATATATATTAATAAACACAAACGGTGTTTCTCTGATTATTGCTTGTGTTATTTGGATCCTACCCTGCTCTACATCGGAAACTAAAACATGTGATAAAACAATGTGCTGTGAAAACAGGAGAGCTACACCTGCACTCAGATTAGAGCCGTGGCTCAGGAAACAAGACCCCCCCCCCCCCCCCACCCTAAGCCCCAATCTGTCTCATCTGTTTGAATTGTGTGTGTTACCTGTAGGAATAACACATCCATCTTGTTTTGAGCTGCCACCTCAAATATTAAAGCTCTCTTATGTCTTTCCCTCCCTCCATTAATGTTTAGAGATCCTATTTTCAGGCTGCATAGAGATATTAGAAAGAAAAAGCATACAGGCTGAAACCAGCAGAAAGCAGTAAAAAGAAGAAACCACCCTGTGATTATGTATATTCATTCTATTCCTTGGCCCTTTTTCCAGTTTTTCCTCTCTGTGCTTTCCTCAGGACTGCCAGATGTTTGTTGAGATGGTAACACTTCTTTTCATCCAGGAGGTCATAGCTAACCATCCTCTTTAAAGTGCTGACGGATTTAATGAATTTGCCTGTGTCCGCAAAGTAATCATTCACTTTGACTGATTTGTTGAAAGTTTCATCCAGAAACTCATTTATTTGTTCTAAAGAATAGAGATCAGTCCTCCTGTTTAAAATCTCACTCATAGATGCTGTGTCTGACTCAGACTCATATTCCATGTCGTCTCCTTCACATGAAACAAATGACATCTGACTACAGGCTTCACCCTGAAACACTGGTAGAAGCTCTGTCCTCAGCAGTTTCTTCTGACTGTGGTTCACTCAGGTTCTCAGTAGCTACAGAAGCCTCCAGCTGACTCGGTTCGGTTCCCTCCTCTACTACTTTACAACCCACTACCGCAGCCTCCGCACTGGGCGCCGCACCCGCCGGGCCCGCGTTGGCTCCCGGCGCGGTTCCCAGCGCGGCGCCCGGCGTGGCGCTCGGGCTCGCGGCACCGGGCACAACTCCCACCGCGGACCCGGGAGCAGCAGAGCCTCCACCCGCGTCCACCGATTGAGAGTCGTCCTGCTGTTTATGCGGACATGCGGATCGTATGTGTCCCACATCTCCACACTCAAAACATTTCATGTGTCCCGAGCTGGCGTACACCATATACGACCTGTCTCCGTACTTCACTCTAAATGACACCTCCAGTGTCTGTGTGGGTGATTCCAAGAACATAAACACTTGCCGCCTCAGTGATTGAACATGCTTCAGCTTGGGATCCTTACATCCCAAACTGACTGTTTTAAAGCCGCTTGAATAGAATAGAATAGATCGTTATTGTCATTGCCACATGGGCAACGAAATTAAAAGTGCAATCCAGTCAGTGCATTGTTAAAACTATAGTAAAACACTTGTTAAAAAAAACTAGTATAAAACAAGATCATTCATTCAGCACCATATTATTTAAAAGCAGCATTAAGTGCGACTACTGCAGTGGGATAAAAACTGTTTCTGAATCTGCTGGTTCTTGTTTTGAATGCTCTGTAGCGTCTACCTGACGGCAACAGATGGAACAGGGAGTGTCCAGGGTGAGAATTGTCCTTGATGATGTTGTGTGTTTTTTTGGAGGAACGGGATCTGTGTAGGTCTTCCAGGGAGGGGAGAGGGCAGCCGACGATCTTTTGTGCTGTTTTTATGACCCTCTGGAGCTTTTTCCTCTGCTCTGCTGTGCTGCTGGTGTACCACACACATATACAGTACGTTAGAATGCTCTCTATAGAGCACCGATAAAAGGACACCAGCAGTCTTTGTGAGATGTTGTTCCCCCTGAGCACCCTCAGGAAGTGCAGTTTCTGCTGAGCCTTTTTCAGCAGCTCGGAGGTGTTCATACCCCAGTTTAAGTCCTTCTCGATGTGGACTCCCAGGAAGCGGAAAGAGGCCACTCTTTCCACACAGTCCCCATTTATGATCAGAGGTGTGATGTCCGTCTTGTTCCTCCTGAAGTCTATGACCAGCTCCCGGGTTTTGGATGTGTTTAGGAGCAGGTTGTTTTCTCTGCACCACTCCGACAGCTGCACCACCTCATCCCTGTAGGCAGACTCGTCCCCGTTGGAGATGAGCCCTACAACTGTGGTGTCGTCCACGAACTTCACCATGGTGTTGCTGGTGTGGGTGGGGGTGCAGTTGTGTGTGTAGAGGGTGTAGAGCAGCGGGCTCAGGACACAGCCCTGTGGGGAGCTGGTACTGAGGCTGAGGGAGCTAGATGTGTGACGGCCCACTCTCACCCTCTGGCTGCGTCCGGACAGGAAGCTCTTAATCCACATACAGGTGTTGTGTGGGAATCCCAGGTCCCCCAGTACGTCCACCAGTCTGTGAGGGAGGATGGTGTTGAATGCAGAGCTAAAATCCACAAAGAGCATCCTCACATAGCTCCCCGACTGCTCCAGGTGGGAAAGTGCAGCATGGAGGGCTGTGGCAACGGCGTTCTCTGTGGATCTGCTAGCCATATAGGCAAACTGGTGGGGGTCAAAGCCTCGGGGCAGGAGAGATGTGATGTGACCCCGGACCAGCTTTTCAAAGCACTTCATCACTACTGGGGTGAGCGCGACTGGCCGGTAGTCATTCAGGCTGGAGATGTGGCGTTTCTTGGGCAGAGGGACTATGGTGGAGGATTTCAGACAGAGTGGGACAGTGGACTGGGCCAGAGACTGGTTGAAGATCTTGGTAAGGATCCCAGCCAGCTGGTCTGCGCAGTCCCTCAGAACACGTCCTGTGACGCCGTCAGGACCCGCAGCCTTCCTGGTGTTGATGGCCCGCAGTGTGCGCCTCACCTCGTGCTCCTCGACTGTGAAGGTGAAGCTGCCGTGGACCATCAAGTGTGACGTGGCTGCCTCAGGTGGCTCTGCTTCGAAACGGGCAAAGAAGATGTTTAGCTCCTCTGCCAACGAGGCGTCACCTTCAGCAGATCCGATGGTAGTCCTGTAGTTGGTGAGCGGCTGGACTCCCTGCCACACATGCCTGCTGTTGTTGCTGTTCAGATGGTCCTCTATCTTCCTCCTGTAGTCAGCCTTGGCCTCTCTGATAGCTCTCCTCAGGTTGGCTCGGGCTGTGTTGTACTGAGCCCTGTCATCAGACCTGAATGCGGAGTTCCTCACTCTCAGCAGCTGCAGCACCTCCCGGGTCATCCAGGGCTTCTGGTTGGGGTAGATCCGAAAGCGTTTGTCCACTGTGACAGTGTCCGTGCAGTTCTTGATGTAACACAAAACACTGTCAGCGAACACATTCAGGTCCTGATGTTCAAAAACCTCCCAGTTGGTCCTGTTGAAGCAGTCCTGCAGCTGCTGAGAGGCATCATCAGGCCAGGTTTTAACAGTTCTTATGGTGGTGGGAGCAGTTTTCCTGAGGGGGGCATATGCAGGAATTAAAAGCAGGGACATATGGTCGGACTGGCCCAGGTGTGGTTGTTGCATTGCCCTGTAGCCATGCTTGATGTTAGAATAGACCTTGTCCAGAGTCTTAGCTCCTCTAAACCTGCTAAACCTCTCCGATAGAATAAAAAGAATCTTACCTGATGAAATGCATTTAAGGACAGTAAAGAAACCATAGGAAAAATACAGACCAGGGAAAAAAAGTCACCAGTTCAAAACTCGCGCCACTCTCACGTCCACCACCACTCACACTCACTCACCGGAAATGGAAAGAGAGAGAGAGACAGACATTGAGATAGAGAGACAGAGAGAGTGGGAGACAGAGAGAGAGACAGTGAGAGAGATAAAGATACATTTCAACAAGGGCAAGAAGGGAAATCCCCATCAGCTTTAGACAGTAAGCTTCCCCCCGCCACGTCGCAGCGCTAATCAAAGCCAACAAGAGAAAGTGAATCCTTTGCATTTCCATCGCGTCTTTTCAGTCTCCGCCAATCATAACTATGTTGACAATTATGATTCATTATTAATAACAATCACGAGTGTCCAATCACAGCGGACATTTATACACACGCTTCAGACATGTCTGCATTCAGTCCTTTTCACTGTCCAATTTGTGTTTATATATTTAGAGATATACATTTCTTTATTGTGTATAGATTTTTTATAATAGACAACCTGGTTTTTCATTTTTTCGTTTATTTTCTCTGTTAGCTCTATCTTATTTCTGTATTTGAACTGTTTTTTGTATTCTGCATCTGTAACTGTAGATTTCCCCCGTTTGCGATACAAATAAAATTATTCTATCTTATCTTATCTTATTATGCATGGCGTGACGTCTTACGTCATAACAAGCATACTGTTATCGCACTCCAATTTTATTCTTGCCACCAAAACCTAAATTTAATACAGCGCTTCCAGCTGGATCATATCGGTCATACGAGACGTCATTGCAAACGTCTCGTTACGTGTAGGTCGGCTATGCATTTTTCAGATCTGAAAACGTTACTTTTTTTTTAAATACTTTTCAAGCTATAAGCGTTTTAAAGTCAAGAAACTCTCCATTGAAATAAGATTGAGCCTATTGACCCCATTGTTACCATGACTCCGCTAATCAACTTTCCAGCTGACAACGATTGACACACGCTAGAACTAGGCTAGAACTAGACTACAGCTGTCACTGTGTGAACCTGGTCTAGGCTATCGTCTGTTGGATTCATTGATTCACTCGTCAAACTGGCATTTCATACAAATTACAAGCAAGCTAAGTTTTCCATTTGTCGGTATTGGTTGAGCTACTTGACTTTGTCTTCAAATGTTCGTTAATGTTGTCTTTGTATGAGAGTGCAAATCAAACTTACTAACTAGCGAAGTATTGACATATCGTTGGTGTTAGCAGCTGGTTCAACTAGCAGTTATATAGTATTTGCTTCAATACAGCTTATACATTCCTGAATACATGTGGTACATTCTATTCCAAAAGTACATACCCTATAGAGCCATTCTGAATAAACTGTGGCTTCACTGTGCCCAAGCCTGTCGCTGTGCATGGGTAATGTCATGTGTGACCTTAGGAGGCCTTGAACAACTGTACAATAAACACTGCAGTCTTAAACGAGATACATTCTCACAACTCTATTCTGTGCAAACTCAACTTACCCACACAACTTACCTCACCCACACTCAACTATCAATCATTGCATATTCACTCAGTTGAATTTAATTGGAATATTATTATGGCTCTTAGCAGATACTTTATCCATAAATTATGAATCAAGTGTGGGATTACATTTTCTAGTTTACACTGCAGCCCTTTTACATTTTCATGCCATGGAAATTCCATAATCCATGGAATTGCGTTTTCTAGTGGTATCTAATCTTATCTTTTCTTACCTTATGATCTATATCTTATAACTGCTCTCTGGCGACACATGCTTTTTTTAGTTGTTGCAGAGGAATAACTTTAAAAGCTCTGAGCCAAAACTTGCTTAAAAAGCACCTCCTCTTCCCCTGGCAGTTTAGCACCACAGTGGGTGGTGTCTTCCACCTACGGGTGGTGTCCTCCACCACGGCGGGACTCCTAGCACTACAGGAAGTGGCCACAGACTGGGAGGCGGGGTCAAACACAGCTACCAGGATGAAAGTGCTGTTTAGTGCAGGCAGATTTCAGGTCAAAAGTAGTCAAGTTTAGGTGTACTAAAAAAAAACGATACTTAAAGTTTTCTTTTATGAGACTTTTACTTTGTGTACTTCATTTGTAAGAGTGTTCAAAATACACTTTTCATTGTATTTTAAAGCAGTGTCTAAGTGCTAATCTATGATGAGTGTATGATCATAGATAGCACACTCAATGGTTAGTATACTTAGTTAGTTTGAGCATATTTACCAAAAAGTGCATTTTCTTAAGTTGTACTAACAATGTATACTACATTTAAAACATTAACAGCTGATTTTTTTTGGTTAACTTGCGAAAAATAGATTTACCTGTGAGTGTGTGCTGGTCTGTGTGTGTGTGTGTGTGTGTGTGTGTGTGTGTGTGTGTAAATTAGACTACCTGCTGAGGAGAGATCATGGAACCAGTGGCCCTCAAACACACACACACACTCAGGGGGGCTTGTTGGCCCCCTGCTGGACACTAAAACCCAACGTTACTCCCGGCACAGTTGGTGGTCTCAAGAATACACACACTCACACACACACACACACACACACACACAAACAGATACACACACACACACACACACACACACACACACACACACAAACAAACAGATACACACACACACACACACACACACACACTCACACACACACACACTCACACACAAACATGTCGGACAAAGACAGGCGGCGCTAAAGTTTTTTCTCGCTTGTTTGAAACGACACAAAACACACACACACTCACACGGGGGGGGGTCTGGTGTCATCAGACAAGACCTCCGTGAGGGGGGGGTCCGGCTGACTTTACTCTTTGTCACATTCATCATCACCGTGATGTTGATGATGATTAACTCACCCGCCGTCGCTGAATCAGGCTCACGGGGCGAGCGAACACAAGACCCCGTGATTACCCTGAAAGATCTCTCTCTCCCTCTCTCTGTCCCTCTCTCTCTGTTTCTCTCCCTCTGACTCTCTCTCTGTCTCTGTCTCTCTCGCTCTCTCTCTGTCTCTCTCTCTCTCTGTCTCTGTCTTTGTCTCTCTCGGTCTCTCTCTTTCTCTCTTTCCCTCTCTCTCTCTCTCTCTCTCTCTCTCTCTCTCTCTCTCTCTCTCTCTCTCTCTCTCTCTCTCTCTCTCTCTCGAGGGGGGGAGAGCAGGGGGGAGGGAGGGAGAGGGGGCGGCTGCCTACTTTTATAATCAAGGTTAGAGTCATTTGGGATGTTGATTGGGGAAAAAGTTGATCAAGAACTAATCACACTCACACACACACACACACACACACACTCCCTCTCTCTCATCCTTGATGTTCTCTCTGTCTCCTCTCCTCTCCTCTGCTCCTTTTAAATGAACAGAAAGATTAGAAAATAGACAAAAAAGGAGTCAAGCAGAGAAGATGTTTTATGATTCAAGATTTATGATTCAAGTCTATTTTATTGTCAACTGTTGCAGCATCACTTACAGTCATACTGTACAATTATCATCATTATGTATTATTGGATGAAGCACAATGCAACATGGAAAGAAAAAATCTAAGAAAACAGTTAAATAAGATAGCGATAGCGAAGCTCGTCAGCTTATGCCTCGTTAGCAGACCTGTCAATCACAAGGGAGCTGCAGGGGGCGGGGCCAACGGGGAGTTAGCTGCCATTGGCTGCAGACTTAGTTTATCTCTCTCTCTCTCTCTCTCTCTCTCTCTCTCTCTACGTATGACTCTCCAGGTACAGTGTGGTGTGAGTGTGTGTGT
>JAXIVH010000159.1:152089-162089 GCA_036785325.1 Urophycis tenuis | reverse complement strand
ATTGCTATGTGCCTACATGTCTACATGGCTACATGGCTTTGTGGCTACATGGCTATGTGGCTTCATGTCTAAATGGCTACATGGCTACATGGCTACATGGCTACATGGCTACGTGGCTACGTGGCTATGTGGCTATGTGGCTACGTGGCTATGTGGCTATGTGGCTACATGGCTATGTGGCTACATGGCTATGTGGCTATGTGGCTACATGGCTATATGGCCGGCTAATGGCGGCTGATATGAGTGCACACATGCAAATATACATACACACGCATATAAACACAAACACATATATAAACACATACACACGCACATATAAACACACACACACACACATATATATATAAACACACACACATATAAACACACACGCACAAATACACACATACACACGTATAAACACACATGCACACATACACTAACACACACACATACACACACGTCAGTCAGTCAATCAAATAGACAGACAGACGTAGCCCAGCCCATCATGAGTTCATGACTTGTACTTCTTCTTCTTCTTCTTCTTCTTCTTCATCCTCTTCTTTGTATTGTTCTCACTCAGGGCAGAATGACGGCGGTCACACTGCTCTGAGTTCAGAGTTCAGAAGAAAGGAGACAGAGAGAGAGAGACAGAGAGAGAGACAGACAGAGATATATATATATATATATATATATATATATATATATATATATATATAGAGAGAGAGAGAGAGAGAGAGAGAGAGAGAGAGAGAGAGAGAGAGAGAGAGACAGACAGAGGGAAAGAGAGAGACCTACATGAGCAAACACGCACGTCTCTCTCTCTGTGTCTCTCTGTCTATCTGTCTCTCTCTCTCCCTGACACGCACTGCACCGGGACATCACTCACACACACACACACACACACACACACACACACACACACACACACACACACACACACACAGAGACAAATACACACACACACAGACAAATACACACACACACACACACACACACACACACACACACACACACACACACACACACACAGACACACACAGACAAATACACACACACACACAGACACACACAGACAAATACACACACACACACACACACACACACACACAGACACACACAGACAAACACACACACACATACATACATACATACATACACACATACACATACACGTGTGTGTGTGTGTGTGTGTTCCTTCAAAGGAGTAAAAAGAAGGTGGCGCATGTGAATACAAAGTGTCGTTCGGTTTTGTTCATTCAAGTTGCGGGTCAGCGCCGATGCGTCCATCTCTGCGCACACACAATTCATATGTCGTGTGTGTTTCATAATTCAGATTCACAACGGACCTTCTAGTGAGAAAATGAAAACATTTTAGGTGAAGCAGGAAGAGGACACAGTAGGACGCGTAGAAAACAGCAGGAGATCAATAAATACAAATACAAGTGAATGCATGAATTCATAAATCCATTCAGAAATAAAAAAACAAAAATACAAAAAAACACAAAAAGTAATAATTACATAATTGAATAATGAAATACTTAAATAACTAAATAAATAATAGGGTCTGAGTCAAACCTCGATGACAGGACACCACCTGAAACTGTGATCAAGAAAAACAATGAGTTAAATGGAAAACTATTTTTGGGGGGGTTCAACATTTAGATTGAGCCATAGGCTTTTTTTTTTTCTTTTTGGTTCTTGTTCTTGTTCTTAACACCAATCTATATTCTATGTTCTCCGTGTGTTCTCAAAGTAAAGCGTACTTGATCGGAGAGCTATGTGTGATGTGTGTGTGTGTGTGTGTGTGTGTGTGTGTGTGTGTGTGTGTGTGTGTGTGTGTGTGTGTGTGTGTGTGTGTGTGATGATCATGCGTTATTATTATTTATTATTTTCTAATTTTGGAGCATCTTTTGCCATCTAGTGGCCGCTTTAGGTAGTGGCTCTAAATGATCTCAATGCACGCGGACACGCGGACATCGTCGCTGAATTATTTGCTGTGTGTGAGTGAGGAAAACTGTACGAGATGCAATCTTGTTGATTATTTAGGATTCATGGATTTATTAGTTTAAACGTTCTTCAATTGTAATAAAAAAAAATCCAATTTATATAATTGAACCAAATGCGGATTGTTCATTCGAAACGAGCTCTGATCAAAACCAAAGTAAACAAGAAATGTTAATTCTATTCTATTCTAATTTTGAGAATGAATAACTTTTGATGATCCACTGGGGGTTTTTGAATTATTTTGTCGTTTATTGTGGCATTATTCAATCATTTATTAAATGTAAAAAAATGTAAATAAATATCATAAACATCAAGTCATAAACATCAAAACAATCTAGCAGAATAATACATTTAACGTCATGATTGTAACATTTGATACAGGTAGTTACAGCATATAAAAGTCCTGGGAAACAAGTTATATTGTAAATCATCATACAATATAACATAACACAAGTGGACAAAACTGAAATGAATAAACAGGACTGGAAATATTAATATCATATATGAAACAATACGTTGAAGTGAATGTATTTTTCAAGACATTCATTCAAGTAAACGGTGACATATGTTCCCGTGTAGCGCCTGTGTGTGTGTGTGCGTCTCTGTGTGTGTGTGTGTGTGTGTGTGTGTGTGTGTATGTGTGTGTGCATCTGTGTGTGTGTGTGTTCCTCACCTCTCTTTATAATCACATCATGTGGCTCAGTGAGCCTGGGGTCAAAGTTCAGGTCAGCCAAACTAATCATAGCTGAGCTGTTCTGACCCCTGGACTGGTAACACATGTGCCAGACACACACACACACAACACACACTCACAGACACAGACACACACACACACACACACACACACACGCACACACACACACACACACAACACACACACACACAAACACACACACACACACACACACACACACACACACACACACACACACACACCCATGCACACTCATTTGGCATTACGAGTTCACTTATGTATTTCCAAGCATCTTGTGTTTGTTATTATTCATACATCATCTCCACACAACAAACACACACAACACACACACACACACACACACACACACAACTGCAAATGCAAACATGCGGATTCGCTTCTGTAATTAAACGCAGTCTTATTTTAATCCATCCGCTTGGCTGCTTTGGGGGGTCCGTGCGGAGGGGTTTTTTTTGCCATGGAAAGTGGTGAAGACTTAATGGTGGGAGAGGAGGGGTGGGGTTTGAAGGTTCTAAGCTAGAGCTGTTTACCACGGAATCAGCCCTTTTTACCTCACCTCACCTTACTTTACCTCACCTCACCTTACCTTACTTTACCTCACCTCACCTTACCTCACCTCACACCTCACCTCACCTCACCTTACTTTACCTTACCTCACCTTACCTCACCTCACCTCACCTCACACCTCACCTTACTTTTACCTTACCTTACCTCACCTCACCTCACCTTACTTTACCTTACCTTACCTCACCTTACCTCACCTCAACCTCACCTCACCTTACTTACCTTACCTTACCGTTACCTCACCTCACCTCACCTTACTGGTACCTTACTCACCTTACCTCACTCACTCGACCTTACCTTCACCGGTACGTAGACCTTACCTTTACCTTACCTCACCCTACCTCACCTCATCCTCACCTTACTTTACCTTACCTTACCTCACCTCACCTCACCTCACCTTACTTTACCTTACAGGTACCGTACCTCACCTTACCTCACCTCACCTCAGCTTACTTTACCTCACCTCACCTTACCTTACTTACCTTACCTCACCCTACCTCACCTCATCTCACCTTACTTTACCTTACCTTACCTCACCTCACTCCTCATCACCTTACTTTACCTTACCTTTACCTTACCTCACCCTACCTCACTCACCTCACCTTACTTACCTTACCTCACCTTACCATCACCTTACCTCACCTTACTTTACTTACCTTACCTCACCTCACCTCACCTTACTTACCTTACCTTACTTACCTCACCCTACCTCACCTCACCTCACCTTACTTACCTTACCTTACTTTACTACCTCACCCTACCTCACCTCACCTCACCTTACTTTACCTTACCTTACCTCACCTCACCTCACCTCACCTACTTACCTTACCTTACCTTACCTCACCTTACCTCACCTTACTTTACCTTACCTTACCTTACCTCACCTCACCTCACCTCACCTTACTTTACCTTACCTTACCTTACCTCACCCTACCTCACCTCACCTCACCTTACTTTACCTTACCTTACCTCACCTCCACCTCACCTCACCTTACTTAACCTTACCTACCTTACCTCACCCTACCTCACTCACCTCACCTCACCTTACTTTACCTTACCTCACCTTACCTCACCTCACCTCAGCTTACTTTACCTCACCTCACCTTACCTCACCTTACCTCACCTCACCTTACTTTACCTTACCTTACCTCACCTCACCTCACCTCACCCTTCACTCACCTTACTTTACCTCACCTCACCTCACCTTACTTTACCTTACCTTACATTACCTCACCCTCACCTTCTTTACCTTACCTTACCTCACCTCACCTCACCTTACTTTTACCTCACCTCACCTCACCTACTTTACCTTACCTTACTTTACCTCACCTCACCTTACCTCACCTCACCTTACTTTACCTTACCTTACCTCACCTCACCCTCACCTCACCTTACTTTACCTCACCTCACCTCACCTTACTTTACCTTACCTTACTTTTACCTACCTCACCTCACCTTTCTTTACCTTACCTTACCTCACCTCACCTCACCTTACCTCACCTCACCTCACCTCACCTCACCTCACCTTACTTTAACTTTACCTCACCTTACTTTACCTTACCTTACCTTACCTTCACCCTACCTCACCTCACCTCACCTTACTTTACCTTACCTTACCTCACCTCACCTCACCTCACCTTACTTACCTTACCTTACCTTACCTCACCCTACCTCACCTCTACCTCAGCTGAGCTTTACCTCACCTCACCTTACCTTACTTTACCTTACCTTCACCTTACCTCACCTCACCTTACCTCACCTCACCTTACTTTACCTAGTACCTTACCTCACCTCGACCTCACCTCACCTCACCTTAACTTTACCTCAGCCTCAGTCTCACCTTACTTTACCTTACTTACCTTACTTCACTCACCTCACCTTACTTACCTCACCTCACCTCACCTTACTTTACCTACCTCACCTCACCTCACCTCACCTCACCTTACTTTAGCTTACTTTACCTCACCTTACCTTACTTTACCTTACCTTACCTTCACCTCATCCTCACCTTACTTTACTTACCTTACCTTACCTTACCTACTTACCTCACCCTCACCCTTACTTACCTTACTTAACTCATCTCACCTCACCTTACTTTACCCTTACCTCACCTTACCTCACCTCACCTTACTTTACCTTACCTTACCTTACCTCACCTTACTTTACCTCACCTCACCTCACCTCACCTCACCTCACCTTACTTTAGCTTACTTTAACCTCACCTTTACCTTACTTTACCTTACCTTACCTCACCTCACCTCACCTTACTTTACCTTACCTTACCATACCTTACCTCACCTCACCTCACCTTACTTTACCTCATCTCACCTCACCTTACTTTACCTTACCCTCACCTTGACCTTCACCTCACCTTACTTTACCTTACCTTACCTCACCTCACCTTACTTTACCTCACCTCACCTCACCTTACTTACCTTACTCACCTTACCTCACCTCACCTTACCTCACCTTACCTCACTTACCTTTACCTTTACCTTACCTCACCCTCACCTCACCTACCTTCTTACCTTACCTCACCTCACCTTACCTCACCTCACCTTACCTCACCTTACTTACCTCACCTCACCTCACCTCACCTGTACTTACCTTACCTCACTCACTCACCTTACCTCACCTTACTTTAACCTCACCTCACCTCACCTTACTTTACCTTACCTTACTTTACCTCACCCTTCACCTCAACTTTCTTGTACCTTACCTTACCTCACCTCACCTCACCTTACCTCACCTCACCTCACCTCACCTCACCTCACCTTACTTTACTTTACCTCACCTCACCTCACCTTACTTTACCTCACCTTACCTCACCTCACCTTACCTTCCTACCTTACCTTACCTTACCTACCTTACCTCACCTTACTTTACCTCACCTCACCTCACCTCACCTGTCACCTTACTTTAGCTTACTTTACCTCACCTTACCTTACTTTACCTTACCTTACCTCACCTCACCTCACCTTACTTTACCTTACCTTACCTTACCTTACCTCACCTCACCTCACCTTACTTTACCTCATCTCACCTCACCTTACTTTACCTTACCTCACCTTACCGTCACCTCACCTTACTTTACCTTACCTTACCTCCACCTCACCTTACTTTTTACCTCACCTCACCTCACCTTACTTTTACCTTACCTCACCTTACCTCACCTCACCTGTACCTCACCGATCACCTTACTTTACCTTACCTTACCTCACCTCACCTCACCTCACCTTACTTTACCTTACCTCACTCACCTTACCTCACCTACTTTACCTCACCTCACCTCACCTCACCTTACTTTACCTTACCTCACCTCACCTTACCTCACCTTACTTTACCTCACCTCACCTCACCTTACTTTACCTTACCTTACTTTACCTCACCTCACCTCAACTTTCTTTACTTACCTTACCTCACCTCACCTCACCTTACCTCACCTCACCTCACCTCACCTCACCTCACCTTACTTTACTTTACCTCACCTCACCTCACCTTACTTTACCTCACCTTACCTCACCTCACCTTACTTTACCTTACCTTACCTCACCTCACCTCACCTCACCTTACTTTACTTTACCTTACCTTACCTCACCCTACCTCACCTCACCTCACCTTACTTTACCTTACCTCACCTTACCCTCACCTTACCTCACCTTACTTTACCTTACCTTACCTTACCTCACCTCACCTCAACTTACTTTACCTTACCTTACCTTACCTCACCCTACCTCACCTCACCTCACCTTACTTTACCTTACCTTACCTCACCTCACCTCACCTCACCTTACTTTACCTTACCTTACCTTACCTCACCCTACCTCACCTCACCTCACCTTACTTTACCTTACCTCACCTTACCTCACCTCACCTCAGCTTACTTTACCTCACCTCACCTTACCTTACTTTACCTTACCTCACCTTACCTCACCTCACCTTAACTCACCTCACCTTACTTTACCTTACCTTACCTCACCTCACCTCACCCTCACCTCACCTTACTTTACCTCACCTCACCTCACCTTACTTTACCTTACCTTACTTTACCTCACCTCACCTCACCTTTCTTTACCTTACCTTACCTCACCTCACCTCACCTTACTTTACCTCACCTCACCTCACCTTACTTTACCTTACCTTACTTTACCTCACCTCACCTCACCTTACTTTACCTTACCTCACCTCACCTCATCTCACCATACTTCACCTTACTCTACCTTACTTCACCTCACCTCACCTTACTTTACCTCACCTCACCTCACCTTACTTTACCTTACCTCACCTCACCTCAACTCACCTCACCTCACCTTACTTTAGCTTACTTTACCTTACCTTACTTTACCTTACCTTACCTCACCTCACCTCACCTTACTTTACCTTACCTTACCTTACCTTACCTTACCTCACCTACACCTCATCTTACTTTACCTCATCTCACCTCACCTTACTTTACCTTACCTCACCTTACCTCACCTCACCTTACTTTACCTTACCTTACCTTACCTCACCTTACTTTACCTCACCTCACCTCACCTTACTTTAGCTTACTTTTACCTCACCTTACCTTACTTTACCTTACCTTACCTCACCTCACCTCACCTTACTTTACCTTACCTTACCTTACCTTACCTCACCTCACCTCACCTCACCTTACTTTACCTCATCTCACCTCACCTTACTTTACCTTACCTCACCTTACCTCACCTCACCTTACTTTACCTTACCTTACCTCACCTCACCTTACTTTACCTCACCTCACCTCACCTTACTTTACCTCTACCTCACCTTACCTCACCTCACCTTACCTCACCTCACCTTACTTTACCTTACCTCTACCTCACCTCACCTCACCTCACCTTACTTTACCTTACCTCACCTCACCCTTACCTCACCTTACTTTACTCACCTCACCTCACCTTACTTTACCTTACCTTACTTTACCTCACCTCACCTCACCTTTCTTTACTTACCTTACCTCACCTCACCTCACCTTACCTCACCTCACCTCACCTCACCTCACCTCACCTTACTTTACTTTACCTCACCTCACCTCACCTTACTTTACCTCACCTTACCTCACCTCACCTTACTTACCTTACCTTACCTTACCTCACCTCACCTTACTTTACCTTACCTTACCGTACCTCACCTCACCTCACCTTACTTCACCTTACCTTACCTTACCTCACCTCACCTCACCTTACTCCACCTTACCCTTACCACCTCACCTCACCCCACCTCACCTCACCTTACCTTACCCTCCAAGCATGAGTAAAAAGACCACGCCCCACCCCCTTTGTCCTGGCACTCCCTGGTACCCCCTTCACTAAAAAGGAGGTCTAGGTCACGCGGCTACCTCATCCACCTCCGTCACAACCTTGTCCGGTCCAGCACCCAGTGGTTGTGGGAACACCAGCACCCCTGGATCCGAGCACTGCTCAGAAGACCAGAGGTTTCACCTCCTCCATGTCTTCAGGCTCCAAAGGCACCGCTTGGTTCCACTTGGCAATCGGAATGCTCTGCAATGTCTGTTTACTGGGTGACTTGCTGGCCATTATTAGAAAGAGAGAGGGAGAGAGAGAGAGAGAGAGAGAGAGAGAGAGAGAGAGAGAGAGAGAGAGAGAGAGAGAGAGGACCTTTCGGTCTTTTTTGGTCATTCTCAGTAATTTTTAGATATCGGAATGAAATGTGTTCTCTGCATTTGACCCATCCTATGGTACATAGGAGCAGTGGGCTGCTGTGTTCATTTGACCCATCCTATGGTACATAGGAGCAGTGGGCTGCTGTGTTCATTTGACCCATCCTATTTTACATAGGAGCAGTGGGCTGCTGTGTTCATTTGACCTATCCTATGGTACATAGGAGCAGTGGGCTGCTGTGTTCATTTGACCCATCCTATGGTACATAGGAGCAGTGGGCTGCTGTGTTCATTTGACCCATCCTATGGTACATAAGAGCAGTGGGCTGCTGTGTTCATTTGACCCATCCTATGGTACATAGGAGCAGTGGGCTGCTGTGTTCATTTGACCCATCCTATGGTACATAGGAGCAGTGGGCTGCTGTGTTCATTTGACCCATCCTATGGTACATAGGAGCAGTGGGGCTGCTGTGTTCATTTGACCCATCCTATGGTACATAGGAGCAGTGGGCTGCTGTGTTAATTTGACCCATCCTATGGTACATAGGAGCAGTGGGCTGCTGTGTTCATTTGACCCATCCTATGGTACAGAGGAGCAGTGGGCTGCTGTGTTCAGCGCCCGAGGAGCAGGTTTGGGTCCAGTGTCTTGCTAAAGGACACACGACATGCGGACAGTTTGGCGGATAAGGGGAATCGATGTCGATGTCGACCCTGTGGTTGGTGGACGACCCCGCTCTGTACAGTACACCAGTCTGTCAACAGAGCTACTGTCATTTCTGTCATTGCTATGTGAATTTCTCCTAAGGGGGATTAATAAAGGAATATCTTATCTTATCTTCATTGGCAGCAATGAAAATATACTTTGTTGTAAAGATGTCGACTGAACGGCCCCGTGGGTGAGATGCTCCCCTGAACTGACTTGATTCCAGGATCCTGAAGACCTGTGCCAGGCAGCTGTCTCCTGTACTGGGACATCTGTACAACCTGAGTCAGGAGAAAATCCCTGTTGCTGTGGAAGACCTCCTGCTTGGTCCCCAGTCCCCAAGAAGTCAAGGCCATCCGAACCGGCAGACTACAGACCAGTGGCCCTAACA
>JAXIVH010000159.1:110739-144389 GCA_036785325.1 Urophycis tenuis | reverse complement strand
ACAGAGGCCTTGCGCAACGCCTCGAAAAAAAGATCTGGAAGATTCAATTCATGATTCATGTTTGTTTTATAGTCAAATGGAGCAGCGTCGCTTGCAGTCATACGGTACAATGAACACGTACAGTATGGAACGAGTTTCAAGCATGAGACGAGTTACAATTTTTACGTAAATGTTCATAATTATTGATAAATGTATTACTTATTATGAAGATTTGTATATTTTGAGAAGTGACCAGACTGTAGATTTGTTTTTTATGTCACGAATCAATTTACTTTGTTTCATGATTGATGGTACTATCTATTTAAATCTAAATGTAAATTAAATTGTGTGATGATGTAACTTAACTTAATTTAACTTAACTTAACTCGATTGGGATTGGGTACTAACCTGTACTAACCTAACCATACCCTTCCCCTAACCCTAACCCTGCACACACACACACACAATCTCTCTCTCTCTCTCTGTCTCTCTCTCTCTCTCTCTCTCTCTCTCTCTCTCTCTCTCTCTCTCTCTCTCTCTCTCTCTCTCTCTCTCTCTCTCTCTCTCATGTTTGTACATGTTCGTACATCACAACCAGACATTCATACAACCTTTATCCTGCGGTCTCAAACACAGATGAGAACACTGTCAATATCACTCTCTCCCTCTGTCTCTCTCTCTGTCCTCTATCTGTATCGCTCTGACTCTCTCCCTCCTTCCCTCTCTCTCCTCCTCCTCTCTTTCCCTCCATCTCCAACTTAAATGAATTAGGATGATAAAAAAAAGTGAAGAGGCCTGCTGTCATCAGGAGAGGAGAGAAGGGGGGAGGAGAGGAGAGAAGGGGAAAGAATAGGTGTCAGCTTTTTCATTTCGGTTCCATTAGCGGAAGGCTCGGATTAACATGATATTGTTGTTGTTTTTTTTAAGATAAGATAAGAAAACCCTTTTATTTGTCCCACAAACGGAGACATTTATGTCCATTAAATTCATGAATAATTAATTAAATCGTCATTTTGATTTTTAAATTATCCTATTTAAATGTAGATTTACATTTTCATTTCAATCAAGAATTGTAGTATACATTTGTAATTTACATTTAAATGTGTATATAAATGTCAATTTAAATTAAAAATTTCACCCCTGTCTTACAACCTCACTCTTCGCCTTCATCCTCACGACTCTGCTACCCTGCCCATGAGCAAGGCAAAGGGTACCCTACAAACTGGAGCCTGAGGAGGAGCCGGAGGAGGAGGAGAAGGAAGGAGATGCAAGGTGAGAGCTCCTCAGGTGTAAATCTACTCGCCTCGGTTCACGGAAAAGGGAACTCGACAGGAGGAGCGTGAAAAAGGAATCCGGGGGAACGCAGAAACACCCTCGCCCTCCTCTCGCCTCGCCCTCCCCCCCTCGTCTCCTCTCCCCTCGCCTCGCCCTCCCCCCTCGTCTCCTCTCGCCTTGCCCTCCCCCCTCGCCTCCTCGCCTCCCATAGTCTCCCCCCTCCCCTCCCTTCCCCTCCTCTTGTCTCCCCCCTCCCCTCCCTTCCCCTCCTCTCGTCTCCCCCCCTCTCCCCTCCCTTCCCCTCCCATCGTCTCCCCCCTCCCCTCCCTTCCCCTCCCATCGTCTCCCCCTCCCTCCCTTCCCTCCCATCATCTCCCCCTCCCCTCCCTTCCCCTCCCATCGTCTCCCCCCTCCCCTCCCTTCCCCTCCTCTCGTCTCCCCCCTCCCCTCCCTTCCCCTCCCATCGTCTCCCCCCTCCCCTCCCTTCCCCTCCCATCGACTCCCCCCCTCCCCTTCCTTCCCCTCCCATCGTCTCCCTCCTCCCCTCCCTTCCCCTCCTCTCGTCTCCCCCCCTCCCTCCCTTCCCCTCCCATCGTCTCCCCCTCCCCTCCCTTCCCCTCCTCTTGTCTCCCCCTCCCCTCCCTTCCCCTCCCATCGTCTCCCCCCTCCCCTCCCTTCCCCTCCCATCGTCTCCCCCTCCCCTCCCTTCCCCTCCTCTTGTCTCCCCCCTCCCCTCCCTTCCCCTCCCATCGTCTCCCCCTCCCCTCCCTTCCCCTCCCATCGTCTCCCCCCCTCCCCTCCCTTACTCTCCCATCGTCTCCCCCCCTCCCCCTCCCTTCCCCTCCTCTCCCCTCCCCTCCCCCCCTCATCTCACTTCCTGTTTGCCAGTTCCAATTTCGAAGGTGTGACAACGCCAGGAAGTTAACTAACCACCGAAGTAAGAACAACACAGATGAAATAATTGAGTCTGGCAGGGCAAAAAAATGAGCAGTTGATATGAATTATCACCCCCCCCCCCCCCCCCCCCCCCCCCCCTCTCCCCTCCCCCCCTCTCCCCTCCCCCTCCCCCGTAGGGCTACCTCCTGATACTGTGTTTAATAATAATAATATGTGTAAAGTGTGTAATGAATCCACAAACACTGTTAGGTTGTAACCAATACGGAGCTCTTTACTGTTCACTGCTGTACGATACATCGGTCCGAAACACAACCACTTCCTGTTCTAGAACCTGTCACTTGTATACCCCGGAACCTGTTGCTATGCAACCATATGAACACTTTCTACATCCCCCTTCTTAAGACAATACTGTAGCTTATGTTCTTGTGAGGTAAATCAACATGGTAAGCTAAACTAATAAAAACACATTGCCTACTTAACTGTCCCAGTGCATGGTCAGAACGTCCTTGACAACCTGAGGGAACAAGACCAAGGGGTTAGGTGCCTTGCTCACAGGCACTTCAGCCCTTCATACTGGTCGGGGTTCGAACCGGCAACCCTCCGGTTACAAGTCCGAAGCCCTAACCAGTAGGCCGCGGCTGCCCCAAAGGGGAGGGGTGGAGGGGATCGGTCCTCTGCATTTGCCCCATCCTATGGTACATATGAGCAGTGGCTGCTGTGTTCATTTGACCCATCCTATGGTACATAGGAGCAGTGGGGCTGCTGTGTTCATTTGACCCATCCTATGGTACATAGGAGCAGTGGGCTGCTGTGTTCATTTGACCCATCCTATGGTACATAGGAGCAGTGGCTGCCTGTGTTCATTTGACCCATCCTATGGTACATAGGAGCAGTGGGCTGCTGTGTTCATTTGACCCATCCTATGGTACATAGGAGCAGTGGGCTGCTGTGTTCATTTGACCCATCCTATGGTACATAGGAGCAGTGGGGCTTGCTGTGTTCATTTGACCCATCCTATGGTACATAGGAGCAGTGGGCTGCTGTGTTCATTTGACCCATCCTATGGTACATAGGAGCAGTGGGCTGCTGTGTTCATTTGACCCATCCTATGGTACATAGGAGCAGTGGGCTGCTGTGTTCATTTGACCCATCCTATGGTACATAGGAGCAGTGGGCTGCTGTGTTCATTTGACCCATCCTATGGTACATAGGAGCAGTGGGCTGCTGTGTTCATTTGACCCATCCTATGGGTACATAGGAGCAGTGGGCTGCTGTGTTCATTTGACCCATCCTATGGTACATAGGAGCAGTGGGCTGCTGTGTTCATTTGACCCATCCTATGGTACATAGGAGCAGTGGGCTGCTGTGTTCATTTGACCCATCCTATGGTACATAGGAGCAGTGGGGGCTGGCTGTGTTCGATTTGACCCATCCTATGGTACATAGGAGCAGTGGGCTGCTATGTTCATTTGACCCATCCTATGGTACATAGGAGCAGTGGGGCTGCTGTGTTCATTTGACCCATCCTATGGTACATAGGAGCAGTGGGCTGCTGTGTTCATTTGACCCATCCTATGGTACATAGGAGCAGTGGGCTGCTGTGTTCATTTGACCCCTCCTATGGTACATAGGAGCAGTGGGCTGCTGTGTTCATTTTGACCCATCCTATGGCTACATAGGAGCAGTGGGCTGCTGTGTTCATTTGACCCATCCTATGGTACATAGGAGCAGTGGGGCTGTTGTGTTTCATTTGACCCATCCTATGGTACATAGGAGCAGTGGGGCTGCTGTGTTCATTTGACCCATCCTATGGTACATAGGAGCAGTGGGCTGCTGTGTTCATTTGACCCATCCTATGGTACATAGGAGCAGTGGGCTGCTGTGTTCATTTGACCCATCCTATGGTACATAGGAGCAGTGGGCTGCTGTGTTCATTTGACCCATCCTATGGTACATAGGAGCAGTGGGGCTGCTGTGTTGATTTGACCCATCCCATGGTACATAGGAGCAGTGGGCTGCTGTGTTCATTTGACCCATCCTATGGTACATAGGAGCAGTGGGCTGCTGTGTTCATTTGACCCATCTATGGTATATAGGAGCAGTGGGGCTGCTGTGTTCATTTTGACCCATCCTATGGTACATAGGAGCAGTGGGCTGCTGTGTTCATTTGACCCATCCTATGGTACATAGGAGCAGTGGGGCTGCTGTGTTGATTTGACCCATCCTATGTTACATAGGATGGGTCGTGGTCAGTGCCCGGGGAGCAAGTTGGTCGTCATGCAGTTCGACATGCAGACAGTTGGAGGAGGGAATCGAACCGCCGACCCTACGGTTGGAGGACGACCCGCTCTACCCACTGAGCTACTGCCGCCGCCGACGGCTCCGTACGTAGGTTGTCTCCCCAGCCTTGACACAATAGCTGTTGGGTTGTGAGGCTCTTTTTTGTCACCGTATGACACAGGTTGTCATAGCCCCGTGCTGTTTGCATCCTCGCTGTCTGGCCTCTGTTCTAGAGGGTCCAACTCACGTGCTGACTTGTCGTGGTGTTCTTTCCCCCTCTGCCTGATTTTGTGAGTGCATAGTGTTGCCCTGCTGTAACAGTGGGGAGTGTTAGGAAAAATATGATCTAGCAATGGTACGGTTAGGTTGATCTGACGTTCTGAAGGAGGACATAGTGAAGATTGTATTCCTCTTGTTGACTTTAAGTCTGACTCTCTCGAACTTGGAGACATAACATAAAGTGATGAAGGATACACCTACGTCATGTCAAATCTGCTTAGTAACATGTCATCTTTATACATTATAAGCCAATCAGAATGGGACACTCCTGTCATGCTGTTCGGTTTGAGACTTGTATATAATACACTGTGTCTCCGGGAGCAGGGGGAAGCAACTGAGGAAGATTCACGCACAAATCTCTTGCTCGATGAAATCCTCTGCTTCTCCTCGTAGGCCTACGAGACCATTAAACAACTTCAGCTTAAACTATCCAGAGTTCCTGGCACTTCTTGTTCTTCGGCATCAACAACAATCTCCTCACTATCAGGAGCTGCATGGACTTAGTCAAAGGATCAGAAACCTTGTGAGCGGGGCGTGGCAGCAGGCGTGTGGCCTCTGAAGGTAGGCCATCACGTGTGAGTGGTCGCGCAGGTTGAGGAGAGTCTGCGTGAAATTCAGTCCCCTCGCGAGCACATTTTTTCGTCAAATATCAAGGGGTCGATGCGTCGGAGTCCATGAGCCATCTCTGACACCGTGTCAAAGTGTGTAATGAATCCACAAAACACTGTTAGGTTGAAACCAATAACGGAGCTCTTTACTCTACCTCTGCTGTACGATACATCGGTCCGAACACACCACTTCCTGTTCTAGAACCCGACACTTGGATACCCCGGAACCTTTTGCTATGCAACCATATGAACACATTCTACATACAATATGAATTTCTATATTAATATTATATTTATATATTCGTTTTATTTTTGCTGTTTTTAAATACAGTTCCCTGGTCAAACACTGCCCCTCCAGTGGCGAAAGGCCGGAACCCGCACTCTGCCACACTGGCGGTGCAAGGTGGGCTGTTGTACATGTGATGACACTGTCTCTGACCTGATGTTGGACCCCAGGTTAGACCTGTTGGACCTGTTGTTAGACCTGTTGTTGAGTCTCAGACACACTTGTACACACTATATATAAACCGTTGAAGTGGATCCAGAACGCTGCAGCATGCCTCGTGTTCAACCAATACAATTCTCCCACATGACCCCCCTCTTTCAAGACCTCCACTGGTTCCCCTGTAGAGGCTTGCATCAAATTCAAGACGATGCTACTGGCCTACAAAGCTGTTAATGGAACTGCCCCTACCTCCCTCCAAACATTAGTGAAACACCACGCCCCTGCTCCAGCACTCCATTCAACTACCTCAGCTGGTCGACTGGGTACCTCCCTCACTAAAAGGAGGAAAAGGTCGGATGACGAAATCTCAACTCTTCTCCGTTTTGTCACCGCAGTGGTGGAACGAGCTCCCTGCCAATGTCAGGACTGCAGAGTCACTCCCCATCTTCCGGAAGAGACTCAAGACCCATTTGTTCAGAGTTAATCTGAACCCTGCATAACATCCATTCTCTACCTCTATTTAAAAAAAAACAACCTCCCCTCATGCTCTTGTATGTTGTACGTCTTGGCACTTTAATCATTCTTTGTAATTTGGCACTTTGATCGCTCTCTGTGACTTGGCACTTAGTCAGAGATGTTGTATAATAGCAATGGTTAACCTAGCAATTGAAATGCTTGAAACTTGTCTGGTGACTCTCTTACTGTACTAGCAGCAATTAGATGTTTCACCTTCTAATGACAAATGTACTCTTTGTAAGTTGCTTTGGATAAAAGTGTCTGCTAAATGCCCTAAATATAAATATAAATGTAAATATATTTCTTTTTCAATTTTTATAGATTTTCCAGTGCAATATTTTAAAAATTACCTCCCTGGTTTTTTATTTTTATCTCTTCATCTTATTCTGTATTTGCTCAGTTTAAGAAAAAACTGAAAGCCTTTCTCTGCTTCTTAAGGCTAGCAGATGGACTTTAATAAACAAACTCTTTTTAATGTTTTTATTATATTCTTATTGTAATTATGCTTATTATTATGTATTTGATTTCTTTTTCAGTCTAAATCATCACTGAAGTGACCTTGGGTTCTTCTGAAAGGGGCTTAAAATAAAATCTATTTTTTAATTATATTTTAATTTTTTTAAATTATTATTATTATTATTATTAGTAGTAGTAGTAGTAGTAGTAGTAGTAGTATTATCAACAATAATAATGATGATACCACTACGATTAATAATAACAATAATAATAATAATAATAATATAAAACTGTTTCTATATTCTTGCATCTGAACTACAGTGACTGTCAATTCCCCCCCAAATAAAGAGTTTTCTTATTTTAGCGTAATTTTAATCTTAACTTCAGCAGCCTCAAAAATCACATGATATGAGCGCTTCTGACACTATGAGTCAGTGTTCTTTTGTCGGCGATAATTGAATTGGAAAAATGTCTCGCTTCATTTCCATTTTTTTTGGTAGATGAATTAATCTTTTTATTTTTAATGAGGCTCTCTATATACAAGGGAAAAAAACAGCCAACGCTGCCTGTGAGTGTTTTTTGGGGGGTCAGAGCAGTTATTTCACATCCAAAATCTAATCTTGGGGGACATGTCATGTATATATATATATATATGTATATATACATATATATATATATATATATATATATATATATATATATATATTATAATATATATATAGTGCCTGCTCTACCTACTGAACCACACAGGGTAGGCAGACAGAGATGTTTTTTTTATTGAATATAGATTTTCCCAGTGCAATATCTTTAAAATATACCTTTGTTTTTATTTTTTTATTTTTATCTCTTTATCTTATTTCTCTATTTAAATTGTTTCCTGTTCGTGCATCTAAACGGCTGTGACCGTAAAGTCCCCGTTTGTGGACAAATAAAGGGTTTTCTTATCTTATCTTATCTTAATTTATCTAATCTTATCTAATCTTAGCTTGCATTTGATTCATCAGGGCATGAGCAAAACAATAAAGTGTTTGTAATAATCTTATTTTGTGTAATATATAGTAGAGGTTTAGATATACACTTCTAGTTCATTCATATTTCAAACCCTGTCAGTTTCTTAAAGTTGAGAAATTATTTGTGACTTGAATTGTCAATAATTCAGATTTTATTCTGCCACTTTTTTTTACTATTAAGTTATTATTCATATTGCACTCATACACACATAATTTAATTCTATTTCTATATTTGTATGATGCAAAGCTGAGTTCACCCAGGCTGGAAGAATTTCACCGCTGGTGATTTTACAGCTTAATTACCTGTCTCTATACTGTCTAACCCCCTACCTGCTCCTTAATGACATGTCTCTGTACTGTCTAACCCCTACCTGCTCCTTAATGACCTGTCTCTGTACTGTCTAACCCCTACCTGCTCCTTAATGACCATGTCTCTGTACTGTCTAACCCCTACCTGCTCCTTAATGACATGTCTCTGTACTGTCTAAACCCCTACCTGCTCCCTAATGACCTGTCTCTGTACTGTCTAACCCCTACCTGCTCCTTAATGACATGTCTCTGTACTGTCTAACCCCTACCTGCTCCTTAATGACCTGTCTCTGTACTGTCTAACCTCTACCTGCTCCTTAATGACCTGTCTCTGTACTGTCTAACCCCTACCTGCTCCTTAATGACCTGTCTCTGTACTGTCTAACCCCTACCTGCTCTCCACAATGACAATAAAGTTTAATCTAATCTAAAACAGTCCTGTCACCACTTATTCTTCCACCCTCTGCACACCAGACTTCACCAATAACACCAGTAGCTGACACCTACAGAGATTCTCCGATGATTTCAAGCCATTGCAGGGGTGTGTCTCACGAGGGGGTGAAGATGTGTTCATTTGACCCATCCTATGGTACATAGGAGAAGTGGGCTGCTGTGTTCATTTGACCATCCTATGGTACATAGGAGCAGTGGGCTGCTGTGTTCATTTGACCCATCCTATGGTACATAGGAGCAGTGGGCTGCTGTGTTCATTTGACCCATCGTATGGTACATAGGAGCAGTGGGCTGGCTGTGTTCATTTGACCCATCCTATGGTACATAGGAGCAGTGGGCTGCTGTGTTCATTTGACCCATCCTATGGTACATAGGAGCTTTGGGCTGCTGTGTTCATTTGACCCATCCTATTGTACATAGGAGCAGTGGGCTGCTGTGTTCATTTGACCCATCCTATGGTACATAGGAGCAGTGGGCTGCTGTGTTCATTTGACCCATCCTATGGTACATAGGAGCAGTGGGCTGCTGTGTTCATTTGACCCATCCTATGGTACATAGGAGCAGTGGGCTGCTGTGTTCATTTGACCCATCCTATGGTACATAGGAGCAGTGGGCTGGCTGTGTTCATTTGACCCATCCTATGGTACATAGGAGCAGTGGACTGCTGTGTTCATTTGACCCATCCTATGGTACATAGGAGCAGTGGGCTGCTGTGTTCATTTGACCCATCCTATGGTACATAGGAGCAGTGGGCTGCTGTGTTCATTTGACCCATCCTATGGTACATAGGGAGCAGTGGGCTGCTGTGTTCATTTGACCCATCCTATGGTACATAGGAGCAGTGGGCTGCTGTGTTCATTTGACCCATCCTATGGTACATAGGAGCAGTGGGCTGCTGTGTTCATTTGACCCATCCTATGGTACATAGGAGCAGTGGGCTGCTGTGTTCATTTGACCCATCCTATGGTACATAGGAGCAGTGGGCTGCTGTGTTCATTTGACCCATCCTATGGTACATAGGAGCAGTGGGCTGCTGTGTTCATTTGACCCATCCTATGGTACATAGGAGCAGTGGCTGCTGTGTTCATTTGATCCATCCTATGGTACATAGGAGCAGTGGGCTGCTGTGTTCATTTGACCCATCCTATGGTACATAGGAGCAGTGGGCTGCTGTGTTCATTTGACCCATCCTATGGTACATAGGAGCAGTGGGCTGCTGTGTTCATTTGACCCATCCTATGGTACATAGGAGCAGTGGGCTGCTGTGTTCATTTGACCCATCCTATGGTACATAGGAGCAGTGGGCTGCTGTGTTCATTTGACCCATCCTATGGTACATAGGAGCAGTGGGCTGCTGTGTTCATTTGACCCATCCTATGGTACATAGGAGCAGTGGGCTGCTGTGCTCATTTGACCCATCCTATGTTACATAGGAGCAGTGGGCTGCTGTGTTCATTTGACCCATCCTATGGTTCATAGGAGCAGTGGGCTGGTGTGTTCATTTGACCCATCCTATGGTACATAGGAGCAGTGGGCTGCTGTGTTCATTTGACCCATCCTATGGTACATAGGAGCAGTGGGCTGCTGTGTTCATTTGACCCATCCTATGGTACATAGGAGCAGTGGGCTGCTGTGTTCATTTGACCCATCTATGGTACATAGGAGCAGTGGGCTGCTGTGTTCATTTGACCCATCCTATGGTACATAGGAGCAGTGGGCTGCTGTGTTCATTTGACCCATCCTATGGTACATAGGAGCAGTGGGCTGCTGTGTTCATTTGACCCATCCTATGGTACATAGGAGCAGTGGGCTGCTGTGTTCATTTGACCCATCCTATGGTACATAGGAGCAGTGGGCTGCTGTGTTCATTTGACCCATCCTATGGTACATAGGAGCAGTGGGGCTGCTGTGTTCATTTGACCCATCCTATGGTACATAGGAGAAGTGGGCTGCTGTGTTCATTTGACCCATCCTATGGTACATAGGAGAAGTGGGCTGCTGTGTTCAGCGCCCGGGGAGCAAGTTGAGGTTCAGTTTCTTGCTCAAGGACACTTCAACATGCAGACAGTTGGAGGTGGGGATAGAACCGCCGACCCTACGGTGAGTGGACGACCTGCTCTGTTCACTGAGCTACTGCCGCCCCCTTGCGGTCAAATCACTGCTCCTTGTGCATATATTTTCACTTTGACACTTCAGTGTGTATGAGTAACGGTTTGGCATTAAAGCATATTAATCTGTTCACAGACCAAAGCAAGGTACAGCATGATTTTTTTTATGACACAGTTAAACATTTTACTAAAATCGAATGTCTGGAAGGACTGATGTTTTACAAGAATTTAAATTCAATTCAATCGCAAAAACTGGGGGTTTTTTTTAGCACTGTAAATGTGCAAAGGCACGTATAGTTGAAAGCAACAGTCGTTCAGGGGCTACCATATGTGGATTACAGCCATGGTTTACTAATCCTGACTCACTTTAAACTAGGTTGATGTTTAAAGATGGTTGTGTTTCATGTTTTTATTCTGCTCTTATAATGAAGTCACTTTGAAGGATTCAAAGGGATTCTGTGTCTTTGTTTCTAAATGGAATTTTATTTTAGATTTTTTTTTAATTTTAGAATATTTCTTGAAAATTGCTATGCTCTGCGATGCTAATCAACTCAACTCAAATGTTGCCCAGATGCATCGGTACTGCTAGAGCTTGCAAACTGCTCATGGGGCTAATTTATGCCCCCTTTAAGCCTATGACCTTGCATACCTTGCCCCCCAACACTGCGCTAACACTTTTGAGGTGTTTCAGAAGCTTTAGAACGCCTATATCTGGATGCTCCTAAAACTGGATGGTATTAAGCCGTCTCCAAAAATACAGGCTTTAAAGTTGAAGTTACTGCTGTAGATGCCATCGTCATCAAGTACTGCATGTGTTGTAGAATGTTGTTTGGCACTTAATAGTAATGTGGGCCTTTAGTGATGTTTTCCTGCTCACAACCTTATGGGGAAATGCCACGAATTAGCAGTTGTGCAGAGTTGTTGGTCTGAAATGTTTTTTTTTTTTTTTTTTTGTCAACTAAGGCACCTCGTCTTCCTGTCATTAAAGCTTAGGACACAAAAACAAAACATTTATATTTTGATCTTTATCATTTTTTATACACCCGTTTTATACACCTTGCTGTTGATCAAAATGTTTGAATGCATGCAGTTTTTAATTGCATAGTTACAGTGTACTAGTCGGAGTGCCGGCTTTGAGGGTGTAGGTTGGTTTGTTATTTAAATGTTGTTAAACCAGCCATAGAACTGGTTTTGGACCTTCTGTAAGCAGTAGCCTTCTGGAATAGGTCATCCCTTTTATGTTATGTATTGATTAGTGTATTGATTTTGGTATAAAGTCCATCGAGCTAGAAGCTGGAACCCTTTCAATCTTACTCATGTATCGTTCAAATCTTACATTTCTAAAATGTAGATGGGACTTGTCCCTGGGGGGGGGGGGCATAGTGGCATCTGCTCTTTAAGGGTCTCTTACTTTGTGGGCTTTGACCGCCCTAGGCAGGCGCTAGGACCCTGGGGGGGGGGGGGGGGGGGTGGGCTCCACCTCCTCTGGAGTGGAGGAGAGGAGTTGCTTAAGGGGGAGTCGGGAGAGGGGCAGGCGCTAGGACCCCCCCCCCCCCCACACACACACACACACACACACACACACCCACCCCAGGGTCCTAGCGCCTGCCCCTATCCAGACTCCCCCTTAAGCAACTCCTCTCCTCCGCTCCACCGGCACATATCATCTCCAGACGAACTGGAAACCGTGTGTGGGATGGCGCCGTACCGGAGCACCACCTCCTCCCGCACCTCCTGCTGCTACCTAGTGATCCTCTGTCTCGGCGCCTCCTGGCCGAGATGGCGTTCCGGTGCCCCGCGTGCAGCGCGGAACGACAGGCGCTCTGTCCGCCGCTGCCGCCGCCGCCGACCACCGACGACGACGACGACGCGTGTGCGGAGATCGTGCGTGAGCCGGGCTGCGGCTGCTGCGCGGCGTGCGCGCGGCGGGAGGGCGCCCCCTGCGGTGTGTACGCGCCGAGGTGTGCCGCCGGTCTGCGGTGCTACCCGCGGCCGGACGAGGACGCGGAGCTGCCGCTGGAGCAACTGGTGCGCGGCCGCGGGCTTTGCGCACGCCGGCAGGCGGACCACGCGCCGCCGGAGACCCCCGTCGGAACCGCTTGGAACCTGGACGGCAGCAGCGGTCAGTCCGTGGGAGACTCTCTCTCTCTCTCTCTCTCTCTCTCTCTCTCTCTCTCTCTCCTCTCCTCTCTCTCTCTCTCTCTCTCTCTCTCTCTCTCTCTCTCTCTCTCTCGCTCTGTGTTTTAATGGGAATTATTACGCAATTAGGCGCATGAGTGACGCGCGCGTCCACGCTATTTGTGTGCATGTGCGCCAAACGCAAAGTGAGCAGCAGATTATGTTGTACTGATAAGGAGGAGACAAGGGGGTTGGGGGGAGGGGGGTCGTTCTCGTTACTGTGCAAACACGAAGGTGGAGTAACAGAGGTGGATGTTGTTGTTGTTGGAGGGAGTTGCGTGTCAATAGAAACACACACAACAGCAGCCCACATCTGTCTGTCTCATCAATGGGACAGATGTGGACTTGAGACTCTTGAGCGGCCAGAAAAACTAAAAAAAAACAGAGACGCCTGACTGGTTAAGACTAAAGACGCATACCAGGTGACACAGGAAAAAAAAAAAAAAAAAAGGGGGGGGGGGGGGGGGGGGGGGGGTGTTGAGGGTTGTGGGTTTGAACCCGTTATGACAGGGACACGGTTGGTAGTTGAAAAAACACAATTGTTAATTATAACAATTGTATTTAAATGTATTTATAATAATTTTGGATTTGATCCATCTTTTGTTTAATTTTTATATTGTCCTCCTTTCTACTTCTCCACCTGCTCCTTCTCCACCTCCTCTACGCTGTCTTGCTCCTGCTCCTCCTCATCTATGCTGTCCACGTCGACGCTTTATTTAACATGTGGCATGGAAACACAGAACCTGGTGTACTAGCCTATCCTAGCTTTATACTAGCCTAGTCTAGCCTAGCTTTATACTAGCCTAGTCGAGCCTAGCTTTATACTAGCCTAGTCTAGCATAGCTTTATACTAGCCTAGTCTAGCCTAGCTTTGTCATAGGCTAGACTAGGGCCTGAAGATGAGGTTTCAATGCAGTTGAACAAGTTACAAACACGAAGTCTAAGTACTGAGTCACTGAAACACTAAACCCAATACTGAAACACTAAACCTAGTTCTAATGAACTGAACCGCTAAACCCAGTACTAAGTCACTGAAACACTAAACCTAGCAAGAAGTCAGTTAAATATTAAAGAAATGAATGCACTGACAGAGACAACAGAGTATAGGGACTGACAACAACACAACTCACTGCATGTGGACAGCGGTCAAGTATAATGCCCAAACCTTCGTCTTTTAGAAAGAAGCCTGTTCATTCGTTCATTCATTCATTCATTCATTCATTCATTCATTCATTAATTCATATCATTCATTCATGTTGCAAATTTGGTCACATTTGGTCACTCAATGTCCCTCTGGATGATTCTAACCATGAGACCTTGCTTTCTCTCCTAGTGAACATAAAAGGGCCTTTTCTATGAACTATGAACCCCAGCAACAAGAATAGGTTAAAGTTTGACATTGGTGTACTAAGAGTTAATAAGTAAACCAGGACAGGCCTCTTAAAGAGCCAGTAACCATATTTAGTCAATGTATCAAATTTTGTCAGTTCATCATACTAAGTACGTTTATCGTCTTATTGTATGTAATTGAGTATTTATTGTGTAACTGTACATAAGTTGTTTCATCATATTTCATCAGTTCATGTGTCGGTATGTTATTTTAAGTCAGTTTGTCATAAAAAGACAGTTTGTCACAAGTAATCCATTCATCGTGTTATGTCAGTCAATCATATTAAGTCGATTCAAATGTCTAAAGTAAATTAATCATATTAAGTTTGTGACAGTTTGTGGTATTAAGTCAGTTCATGGTATTAGGTCAGTTCATCATACTAATTCATGTCGTTGTTTTGAGTCAGCTCATCATCTTAAGTCAGTTGATCGTATTGAGTCGATTCAAAATGTCTAAAGTAAATTCATTGTAATAAGTCAGTTCATAATGTTAATTCATGTTACATATGAATGAATTGAATTGTTTTGAGTCAATGCATCATATGAAGTCAGATCATCATATGAAGTCAGGTCATTGTAATAAGTCGATTGGTAGTTCTGAGGAAGCCCAGGTCCTCATGTGGCTGGGTTCTGGACCGTTCCCAGGGCCAGAACCCAGCAGGGGGCCCAACCCAGAGAGTGTGTGTCTGTGTGTGTTGTGTGTGTTGGTGGATGTGTTGTATTATGTGTATTATATTATATTATGTGTGTTATATTATATTATGTGTGTGTATATTTGTGTTTTGACAAGTGAAAATGTGTATGTAGGGGTGTGTGTGTGTGTGTGTGTGTGTGTGTGTGTGTGTGTGTGTGTGTGTGTGTGTGTTTAGGGGTGTGTGCTTGGGACACACAGTGGGGGGTGAGTATTATGTAAGACATCAAAACACACACAGACACACCTGATTTCAGTTGACCTTTGCTCTGGACGATGAAACACAGCGTACCAAGAAGAGAGAGAGAGAGGGAGGGAGAGGGAGATACAGCAGGGTCCTTATCCTCTTCCACGTAGAGAGGAATGTCTTTCACCGTCCGTCAATATACACCGTTATGTCACCCAGGTGTGTCTCTGTGAACATGTAGAAGTGTATTGGGGGGCAGCCGCGGCCTACTGGTTAGGGCTGGTTAGGACTTGTAACCGGAGGGTCGCCGGTACAGACAGACAGACAGACAGACATACTTTATTGATCCCTGAGGGAAATTGTGTAACCCCGGTTCGAACCCCGACCAGTACGAACGGCTGAAGTGCCCTTGAGCAAGGCACCTAACCCCTCACTGCACCCCGAGCGCCGCTGTTGCAGGCAGCTCACTGCATGGGGTTTAAGTGTGTGCTTCACCTCACTGTGTGCCTCACCATCACCGTGTGCTGAGTGTGTTTCACTAATTCACCATTGGGTTAAATGTGTCTGTGTGTGTCCACCCTGCCGAACCCCCCGGTGTCCTCACCGCGTGCACCCCTCCCTCGCCACCAGGGGAGGCCGTGGCGCCAGCGCCGCTGGAGCTGGAGGGCGGCGGCGGCGGCGGGGGGCCGAAGGAGAGCGCGGTGCGCCTCCACCGCCAGGGGCTGAGGTCCAGGATGAAGACGGCCAACACGCTGGAGGAGGCCCGGACAGCCCGGCCCAAACAGGTCCACTCAGCGTTAAGCTAATCGGTGCCGACATGCGCTGACTAGCGCTAAACTGCTGACTGACCGGCACTCACTGGTGCCGGTGCCAGTGATTACTGACGGCGTTTACCAGTGTTACATAGCACATACTCTTGCTAACTAGTATTAACCAGCACTTGCTGGTATTAACTAGCACATACTCTTGCTAACTAGTATTAACCAGCACTTGCTGGTATTAACTAGCACATACTCTTGCTAACTAGTATTAACCAGCACTTGCTGGTATTAACTAGCACATACTCTTGCTAACTAGTATTAACCAGCACTTGCTGGTATTAACTAGCACATACTCTTGCTAACTAGTATTAACCAGCACTTGCTGGTATTAACTAGCACATACTCTTGCTAACTAGTATTAACCAGCACTTGCTGGTATTAACTAGCACATACTCTTGCTAACTAGTATTAACCAGCACTTGCTGGTATTAACTAGCACATACTCTTGCTAACTAGTATTAACCAGCACTTAGTAGGAAACCATGGTTGCTTCCCTCACACCTGGTGCTGTTGACAGACCCAGTGTCAGCTTGAGCTGGACCAAGTGCTGGAGAGGATCTCCAAGATGCCCTTCAGAGAGAACAGAGGCCCCCTGGAGGATCTCTACGCCCTGCACATACCCAACTGTGACAGGAGGGGGCAGTATAACCTCAAACAGGTGAGCGCCCCAGGTGTGGGGAGATGGTCAGTAAAGTATGGTTTGGTTTAGAGGTGGTTAGTTTATTAATTAGCTTAGAGATTATTTAGTTTAGAGTGTTATGTTTGAGATGGTTAGTTTCGGTATTAGGTTAAAGATGGTTTAGATTAGAGATGGTTAGTTTAAGTTAGGGATAGTGAGTTTAGGTATTGGGTTAGTGATGGTTTGGTTTAGAGCTGGTTAGTTTATTGTTAGGTGTTCGGTTACAGATGGTTAATTTAGGTGTTAGAGATGGTTGGGGCATCAGGTTACAGGCAATTTACAGTAGGTAAGGTAAGGTCTGGGGCTGCGGAAAAAGGTTGAATCACTTTGGTTCGTTGGCTGATCTGATCCGGGTTAATTTAGAGTTTTGATTGTGGTGAACACACCGCTTTTCGTCCACCAATCAACTAACCCCAGCACTCCGTGTCCCCCTGGTTGTGGGAGGCAGTAGCTCAGTAGACAGAGCGGGTCGTCCTCTAACTGTAGGTTCGGTGGTTCGATGCCCACGATCCCCGCCTCCAACTGTCCGCATGTCGCAGTGTCCTTGAGCAAGACACTGAACCCCAACTTGCTCCCTTGGCTCTGAACACAGCAGCCCACTGCTCCTATGTACCATAGGATGGGTCAAATGAACACAGCAGCCCACTGCTCCTATGTACCATAGGATGGGTCAAATGAACACAGCAGCCCACTGCTCCTATGTACCATAGGATGGGTCAAATGAACACAGCAGCCCACTGCTCATATGTACCATAGGATGGGTCAAATGAACACAGCAGCCCACTGCTCATATGTACCATAGGATGGGTCAAATGAACACAGCAGCCCACTGCTCCTATGTACCATAGGATGGGTCAAATGAACACAGCAGCCCACTGCTCCTATGTACCATAGGATGGGTCAAATGAACACAGCAGCCCACTGCTCCTATGTACCATAGGATGGGTCAAATGAACACAGCAGCCCACTGCTCCTATGTACCATAGGATGGGTCAAATGAACACAGCAGCCCACTGCTCCTATGTACCATAGGATGGGTCAAATGAACACAGCAGCCCATTGCTCCTATGTACCATAGGATGGGTCCAATGCAGAGAACCAATTTGGTTCCCATATCTACAAAATACTGAGAATGACCAATAAAGAGTGAAAGGTCCTCTCTTCTTCTCTTTGTTGTGTCCCAGTGTAAGATGTCCCTCCACGGCCGAAGAGGGGAGTGCTGGTGTGTGGACCCCTTCACGGGCCGGCCCATCTCCACTGCGCCAGTGGTCCGCGGGGACCCCAACTGCGGCCAGTACCTCGGGACCCCTGCGGAGACGGATCCCCCCACGGCCGTCGCCCAGATATAAAAGACGAGATCAGGACCTCGAGATGATCCTGTGGTCTTTGGTTTGAGGAGTTCTCCTTGAGGGAACTTTTATGGCAAACTCTGGTTTGGCTGTTGTCACAACAGCTTGAGAGATGAAGCCTGAGAACGAAGGTGTTTAATAAGACAAACTGCAGACCCCCCCCCCCCCCCCCCCGTGGTGACTAGGGTCTCTGAGCTTCGGCCTCCCATTAGTTAGCAGAATTTAGGTATCCCTAGCTCTCTCTCTGTGTCTTCGCCCACAAGCTTGTACTCCTGCTTTGTTACCGTTTGCATCACTGAAAGTGCTATTAAAAAGGATGACATTCCATGTGGGTCTACAGGTTCTTCTGTCCAGTCTGCAGTCTGCTCTGTTGGTTTCGACTTAGGTGGTACCCGGGGCAAGGTTAGGTCCAGGTACCCACAGGTACAGTTAGACAAGTGCTGGATCTTGTTTTGTCCAATCAAATAGCAGATTGCCCGGACACTTCTAGACCTAACACCGAAGTCTACAGTTAACATGTATCTTGATTTGAAGGTCAAACACTAAAACACACTGACCTTAACCCTCACCCCAACACCCTGATCCTAACCCTGACCCCAACACCCTGATCCTAACCATGACCCTGCAGTGAAAAAAATTACGTTTTGCAACCGCAACTTCTCTTCCAAACAAAAAAAACTAAACTGTAGAGAAACTCAATTTTTTCGAGTGTGTTCATGTGACACACAAGCATGTGAATGAAGGTTCTTCTGTGATGTATGGCGTCATTGACAAACTCTGCAGTAACAACATTCAGCCTTTTGGAACAACAGTAGATGTTTATTAGTGGTTGATTTATTTCATGTGGCTGGACGGTTGGTATTATTATTATTATTATTATGCAGGACATCACTACAAAAGTGCAATGTTCATATTCTTAAACACAACATGAAACATAATTATGCATTTCAGAGCGTCACTCCCGTGCACTGTTGGGGGAAAAAAAGATTTTTCTACAGTGGTAGTGATTTGACGAAAGACTTGAGAACGGCCACTAAAAGCTCTCGCTCCATTGCATTTGCATTTACATTCAGGGCATTTAGCAGACGCTTTTATCCAAAGCGACTTAACAAAAAGTAAATTTGTCAGAAGAAGGTGAAGCACTTACATTGCTGTTAATACAGTAAGAGTCACCAGAACAAGTTTCACACATTTCAATTGCAAGGTTGCTATGTTAACCATTGCTAGTATACAAGTACCATTGCCCGTCGAAGACCTGATGAAGCTGCAAATGAGTGCCCCCTGTCTGTCCGGAGTTGGCCTAGCCGCACCCCAGAGAGCTCTGGCTGTTCAGCACTTTCGCCCATACTGTAGCTAGCTTATGACGCACATCGAAGATAGCTCTGGCCAGACGTTAGCTTAACAGGGCAGTGACATTGTCAAAACGCAGCGGAGTGGCAAAAACAACAAGAAGAGCGAAATAGCGAGAATAACCTTCAGGCCTGGTAATAGTGGTGATTTTTTTTTTTTTAGATGTTACTTGAATTGGTGTTTTTACTAAATATTAGTTTTGACATTGTGTGCCCTCGTTTTTTTCTTCGACTCCCTTGGGCTGAGTGGACAGAATGATGTCACTCTAAAAATGTTTGGTCCAGTCAGGCGCGTACTGGGGAGTGTGTGTGTGTGTAGGTGTGATGGCTGCTTGAAGCAGCGGCACCCTGGTAATGAGTCGAGAGCGACTGGGACTCCTGGGGGGGGGGGGGGCGGGTTTGGTGCTTGCACACCGGTAGAGTGCATTGAGCGATCAACGCACAACGCACAAGGTTAACGTGGCCTTCCACACACAAACACTGAGGGCGTGAGATCTGTGACACGGGAGTGTCACCCTAACCCTGATCGTCCTGGTCCATCTGTGCAGCCATCTGGGTGGTGTGGAGTCACATAAGTGGAGTTGAGAAGTAACATAAGTGGCGACCTGGCAGACGAACTCCCCCGACATGCAAAACTGCATTCAAAACAGGAGCCGGCCTGCAGTCAGTTTGCATGTGAGATCCGCACGCAAAACGAGGGCAGTGTCGAGGGAGGAAGGGAGTCCTGAGCTCCTCTTCTTGGGGAGGGGCTCAGGACGTTCCCTTGGCTATGTCTTCCCCCGTGGACAAGACGGACTGCGGCCGTGAAGCTGCGGGCTGCCACCGAGGAGAGTGGAAATAAACTCTTCCTGAGGTTGATGCTGCGGCCGTGAAGCTGCGGGCTGCCACCGAGGAGAGCGGACCTCTTCCTGAGCAGTTTTACTACAGTACGGGGCGGAAAGGTCATCGCGAGGCGAAAGGTCATCGCGAGGTGAAAGGTCATCGCGGGGCGGAAAGGTCATCGCGAGGCAGAAAGGTCATCGTGAGGCAGAAAGGTCATCGCGGGGCGGAAAGGTCATCGCGAGGCAGAAAGGTCATCGCGAGGCGGAAAGGTCATCGCGAGGCAGAAAGGTCATCGCGAGGCAGAAAGACGGCGAAGTTTAAGTTCCAGATTTATTTATTTTTTGGTCTATTCGTTCCTGACCAGCCTACGGTGGATTCCTGCGCCATGATGTTTCGAGACAAAACGCGACCACGTGTCTTCACATGAATCACCATATGAAGACTGCCACTCAGACATCTACAAGTGAAATACATATATATATATATATCAATGTTTACTTTCTATCGTTTATAGAAATATAGAGAATGTATTAAATGTATAAAATATTCTCTGAAATGGGCACACTCTATATATGTACAGCCTGGGTACTACGAGATTGACTTGAGTGCTGGTGCCTGGTGGGCAATGGAGTGTGATGTGTCGTTTTTGGGTGCATGATGGGTAAATCACTGATCCTTTGAGACCATGTCACCTTGGCGTGGTGTATGGGTGCAAGGTGACGACCACACGCAGTGTGTGGGTGTTTTCTGGGCGGCAGATGATCTTCCTCTTTATTCGTTGCCGGCGCTGTCGTCCAGTTCCTTGCACTGCAGGTCTCCGTCGTCGCCTCCCGCCAGTTTGACGCCGAAGCGATCGACACACCAGCACATACCCCTCTTCCTCCCCCGCGATGGCTTGCACTGGGAGAAGGAGGAGGAAGATGAAGAGGAGATTGAGGAGAAAAGAGGTACGTGTAACGGAACAGGTTACTCTGGAGGTACGGGTAACTCCGGGTGCACAGGTCACTCCGGAGGTACGGGTAACTCCGGGTGCACAGGTCACTCCGGAGGTACGGGTAACTCCGGGTGCACAGGTCACTCCGGAGGTACAGGCAAGTCTGGAGGTCTAAGGGCAACTCTGGAGGTACGGGTACCTGCTTTCGCTTATAGAAGCCCTTCTTGTCACAGTTGGGGAGGTAGAGGGAGAGAGCGGCCACTCGAGGTGAGTCCCTCATGCGCTGGATCACATTGTCCAGCCTGGTCCTGCAGGGGCCCTGTGCACGCACACACACACACATATATATACATATAGTATATCAGACGTATGCATTATGATGTGACGTGTGCTGCCAAGTAGCAGCAGTGGCAAGCGACATACAAACTGCGGTTTGTCCAGGGGGGCTGGGGGGCGCTTGGTGTCCGGGCCGTCCAGCCGCGAGACGCCCTGGCGGGCCAGCTGCTTGCTGCGCTCCCTGGCTTGCCTCACGGCCAGCACCTTGAGGCTGCCCACGTGGGGGCCACCACGGCCCTTGTAGACCAGGAGGGGAACCTTGGAGTGGCCGCCGCCGAAGAAGAGGCGAGGGTGTGCTGCCAGCGCTCCGAGCTTGGTGTCGCCCTCTACGGGGTCAGGGGTGGGGGGGGGGGGGGGGGGTTGCCGGGAAATGGAGAGAGAGGAAGTAGGTGACACAGGAAGGAGGAAGGGAAAGTAAGATTTAACGCCGTCATATCTGTGGGTATCTGTATCTGTTGGTTTATAGTAATGTCACAACACACACACACACACACACACACACACACACACCTTATACACCTTATTATTTCATCAGATAACAGACCTTTGTCCAGTTAGACAGTACAGAGACAGATCATTAAGGAGCAGGTAGGTGTTAGACAATACAGAGACGGGTCATTAAGGAGCAGGTAGGGGTTAGACAGCACAGAGACATGTCATTAAGGAGCAGGTAGGGTTAGACAGTACAGAGACAGGTCATTAAGGAGCAGGTAGGGGTTAGACAGTACAGAGACAGGTCATTAAGGAGCAGGTAGGGGTTAGACAGTACAGAGACAGGTCATTAAGGAGCAGGTAGGGGTTAGACAGTACAGAGACAGGTCATTAAGGAGCAGGTAGGGGTTAGACAGTACAGAGACAGGTCATTAAGGAGCAGGTAGGGGTTAGACAGTACAGAGACAGGTCATTAAGGAGCAGGTAGGGGTTAGACAAGATGGAGACAGGTCATTAAGGAGCAGGTAGGGAGACAGTACAGACAGTACAGAGACAGCTGGAGCAGTATTAATGTGTGAGATCGGTGTTTGAGCCCAGGGCAAACAACCAACAGAAATGGAGTCATATTGCTCTAACGGTAAAATATGGAGTTTTGGTAGAGAGAGAGAGAGAGAGAGAGAGAGAGAGAGAGAGAGAGAGAGAGAGAGAGAGAGAGAGAGAGAGAGAAAGAGAGGGATAGAGAGAGAGAGAGAGAGAGAGAGAGAGAGAGAGAGAGAGAGAGAGAGAGAGAGAGAGAGAGAGAGAGAGAGAGAAAGAGAGAAAGAGAGAGAGAAAGAAAGAAAGAAAGAGAGAGAGAGAGAGAGGGGGAGAGAGAGAGACATTGCCGCTCCATAACGTCATCGACCAATGGGGGGGTCCAATAAGGCTCTACTCACCTCCGGGCGGCTGGGAGAGCGAGGACGCCAGCGTCTCCCCGCCGCCGCTGCGGCACGCCCCTCGGCCACGCAGGAGCGCGCGCAGCGGCTTGTCCTCGATGCCGGCTGGCAGGCAGCGGAGCCCGCGGGCGCACGGCGCGGTGTACACGCCGCACGGCTGCCCGACCTGGAGCGCGCACGTCGGGCAGCAGCCGCAACCGGGCTCCCGGACGACGGGTTCGCGCCCGGCGCCGGCCGCGCAGCTGGGGGGCAGGGGCGCGCAGAGCGCCAGCACCCGGGAGTCGCAGGGCTCGCACGGCACGTAGGAGGCGCGGCAAGGGAGCGGCAGCGGCGGCAGAGAAACCAGCAGAGAGACCAGCAGAGCGGAGACGGAACGCAGCGGCGGCGGCGGCATGGCGCTGCGGTTGCGGGGCTGCGGATCCTCCGGTTCACCTGCCGTTCACAGAAGTGCGGGAGCAACTGGAAGTCCCTTTCTCTTTTTTACCCCCCTGAACACTCGCGTTCTCTCCGCACATGCGCACACACACGCACACGCGCACACACACGCACACGCACACACACACACCTGCGACTCCGGCGCGCTGGATGAATGTTCCCCAAACACACAGGTGAGTCCGAGTGATTTTCTTGCGAGGCAGCAACCAGTGTCTGTGTGTGAGTGTGTGTGTGTGTACAGCTCTGCTGCTCATGGTTCAACAAGCCACGCCCCTCTCTCTCTCTCTCTCTCTCTCTCTCTCTCTCTCTCTCTCTCGCCCCCCTCTCTCCATTAAACCCATCATAGGAGGAGAATGAAACATTTGAGCGTTTGGAGTGAATGACTCCTTTCCCCTCTCTCCTCTGTTTCCTCCTTTACTCCCCTGTCGGTCTATGTGGGTTTCCACACACAGCGACAGGGAGGTGAGGAGGAGGTGTTAGGTGAGGAGGAGGTGTGAGGTGAGGAGGAGGTGTTAGCTGAGGAGGAGGTGTGAGGTGAGGAGGTGTGAGGTGAGGAGGATGTGTGAGGTGAGGAGGATGGTGAGGTGAGGAGGTGATGGGTGAGGACGAGGTGTGAGGTGAGGAGGAGGTGATGGGTGAGGAGGAGGTGTGAGGTGAGAAGGAGGTGTAAGGTGAGGAGGAGGTGTGAGGTGAGGAGTTGTGAGGTTAGGAGGAGGTGTGAGGTGAGGAGGAGGTGTGAGGTGAGGAGGAGGTGATGGGTGAGGAGGAGGTGTGAGGTGAGGAGGAGGTGATGGTTGAAGAGGAGGTGTGAGGTGAGGAGGAGGTGTGAGGTGAGGAGGAGGTGATGGGTGAGGAGGAGGTGTGAGGTGAGGAGGAGGTGTGAGGTGAGGAGGTGTGAGGTGAGGAGAATGTATTAGGTGAGGAGGAGGTGTTAGGTGAGGAGGAGGTGTGAGGTGAGGAGAATGTATTAGGTGAGGAGGAGGTGTTAGGTGAGGAGGAGGTGTGAGGTGAGGAGGAGGTGATGGGTGAGGAGGAGTTGTAAGGTGAGGAGGAGGTGTGAGGTGAGGAGGAGGTGTGAGGTGAGGAGGAGGTGTGAGGTGAGGAGGAGGTGATGGGTGAAGAGGAGGTGTGAGGTGAGGAGGAGGTGATGGGTGAAGAGGAGGTTTGAGGTGAGGAGGAGGTGATGGGTGAAGAGGAGTTGTGAGGTGAGGAGGAGGTGTGAGGTGAGGAGGAGGTGATGGGTGAGGAGGAGGTGTGAGGTGAGGAGGAGGAGGAGGAGGTGTTAGGTGAGGAGGAGGAGGAGGAGGAGTTGTAAGGTGAGGAGGAGGTGAGTGGTGAGGAGGATTTGTGAGGTGAGGAGGAGGTGTGAAGTGAGGAGGAGGTGTGAGGTGAGGAATTGATATATATATTGATATCGATGAGGAGGTGTTAGGGGAAGGGGTGGAAGAGGAGGTGGTGTGGGCAGGCTGGAGCGGGACGTGTTTGGTGAGGGGGGGGGGAGGTGTGAAGGAGGCGCTGGGTGCGCAGGAGGTTAGCGAGGAGGTGCCATGGTTACATGAGGGCTGTGTTCCGCTGAGCCCGACAGATGTTTATCTCTCCTCCGCGCGAACCGCTGAGATCAGCACCTCCCGGAGATAACGAGGAGGTCACCGTGGAAACCACGTTACACCTGAGCTCCCAACGCCTCCTGATGTCCTCCCCCCCTTCTGCTCTCCTCCTCCTCCCTCCCTCCCTCTCTCTTTCAGGCCGGGGGACACAAACACAAACGCACTTTGCATTCGCCTCCCCGGCTCTGCCACATGACAAGCTCGACCTGATGCAGTACAGAGACAGGTCATTAAGGAGGAGGTAGGGGTTAGACAGTACAGAGACAGGTCATTAAGGAGGAGGTAGGGGTTAGACAGTACAGAGACAGGTCATTAAGGAGCAGGTAGGGGGTTAGACAGTACATAGACAGGTCATTAAGGAGCAGGTAGGGGTTAGACAGTACAGAGACAGGTCATTAAGGAGCAGGTAGGGGTTAGACAGTACAGAGACAGGTCATTAAGGAGCAGGTAGGCGTTAGACAGTACAGAGACAGGTCATTAAGGAGCAGGTAGGCGTGAGACAGTACAGAGACAGGTCATTAAGGAGCAGGTAGGGGTTAGACAGTACAGAGACAGGTCATTAAGGAGCAGGTAGGGGTTAGACAGTACAGAGACAGGTCATTAAGGAGGAGGTAGGGGTTGGACAGTACAGAGACAGGTCATTAAGGAGCAGGTAGGGGTTAGACAGTACAGAGACAGGTCATTAAGGAGGACATAGGGGTTAGACTGTACAGAGACATGTCATTTAGGAGCAGGTAGGGGTTAGACAGTACAGAGACAGGTCATTAAGGAGCAGGTAGGGGTTACACAGTACAGAGACAGGTCATTAAGGAGCAGATAGGGGTTAGACAGTACAGAGACAGGTCATTGAGGAGCAGGTAGGGGTTAGACAGTACAGAGACAGGTCATTAAGGAGCAGGTAGGGGTTAGACAGTACAGAGACAGGTCATTAAGGAGCAGGTAAGGGTTAGACTGTACAGAGACAGGTCATTAAGGAGCAGGTAGAGGTTAGACAGTACAGAGACAGGTCATTAAGGAGCAGGTAGGGGTTAGACAGTACAGAGACAGGTCATTAAGGAGGAGGTAGGGGTTAGACTGTACATAGACAGGTCATTAAGGAGCAGGTTGGGGTTAGACAGTACAGAGACAGGTCATTAAGGAGGAGATAGGGGTTAGACAGTACAGAGACAGGTCATTAAGGAGCAGGTAGGGGTTAGTCAGTACAGAGACGGGTCATCAAGCAGCAGATAGGGGTTAGACAGTACAGAGACAGGTCATTAAGGAGCAGGTAGGGGTTAGACAGTACAGAGACGGGTCATTAAGGAGGAGGTAGGGGTTAGACAGTACAGAGACAGGTCATTAAGGAGGAGGTAGGGATTAGACTGTACAGAGACAGGTCATTAAGGAGCAGGTAGGGGTTAGACAGTACAAAGACAGGTCACTAAGGAGCAGGTAGGGGTTAGACAGTACAGAGACAGGTCATTAAGGAGCAGGTAGGCGTTAGACAGTACAGAGACAGGTCATTAAGGAGCAGGTAGGCGTTAGACAGTACAGAGACAGGTCATTAAGGAGCAGGTAGGGGTTAGACAGTACAGAGACAGGTCATTAAGGAGCAGGTAGGGGTTAGACAGTACAGAGACAGGTCATTAAGGAGGAGGTAGGGGTTGGACAGTACAGAGACAGGTCATTAAGGAGCAGGTAGGGGTTAGACAGTACAGAGACAGGTCATTAAGGAGGACATAGGGGTTAGACTGTACAGAGACATGTCATTAAGGAGCAGATAGGGGTTAGACAGTACAGAGACAGGTCATTAAGGAGCAGGTAGGGGTTAGACAGTACAGAGACAGGTCATTAAGGAGCAGATAGGGGTTAGACAGTACAGAGACAGGTCATTAAGGAGCAGGTAAGGGTTAGACTGTACAGAGACAGGTCATTAAGGAGCAGGTAGAGGTTAGACAGTACAGAGACAGGTCATTAAGGAGCAGGTAGGGGTTAGACAGTACAGAGACAGGTCATTAAGGAGGAGGTAGGGGTTAGACTGTACAGAGACAGGTCATTAAGGAGCAGGTAGGGGTTAGACAGTACAGAGACAGGTCATTAAGGAGGAGATAGGGGTTAGACAGTACAGAGACAGGTCATTAAGGAGCAGGTAGGGGTTAGTCAGTACAGAGACGGGTCATCAAGCAGCAGATAGGGGTTAGACAGTACAGAGACAGGTCATTAAGGAGCAGGTAGGGGTTAGACAGTACAGAGACGGGTCATTAAGGAGGAGGTAGGGGTTAGACAGTACAGAGACAGGTCATTAAGGAGGAGGTAGGGATTAGACTGTACAGAGACAGGTCATTAAGGAGCAGGTAGGGGTTAGACAGTACAAAGACAGGTCACTAAGGAGCAGGTAGGGGTTAGACAGTACAGAGACAGGTCATTAAGGAGCAGGTAGGGGTTAGACAGTACAGAGACAGGTCATTAAGGAGCAGGTAGGGGTTAGACAGTCCAGAGACAGGTCATTAAGGAGCAGGTAGGGGTTAGACAGTACAGAGATAGGTCATTAAGGAGCAGGTAGGGGTTAGACAGTACAGAGACAGGTCATCAAGGAGCAGGTAGGGGTTAGACAGTACAAAGACAGGTCACTAAGGAGCAGGTAGGGGTTAGACAGTACAGAGACAGGTCACTAAGGAGCAGGTAGGGGTTAGACAGTACAGAGACAGGTCATTAAGGAGCAGGTAGGGGTTAGACAGTACAGAGACAGGTCATTAAGGAGCAGGTAGGGGTTAGACAGTCCAGAGACAGGTCATTAAGGAGCAGGTAGGGGTTAGACAGTACAGAGATAGGTCATTAAGGAGCAGGTAGGGGTTAGACAGTACAGAGACAGGTCATTAAGGAGCAGGTAGGGGTTAGACAGTACAGAGACAGGTCATTAAGGAGCAGGTAGGGGTTAGACAGTACAGAGACAGGTGATTAAGGAGCTAGTGGTTAGACAGTACATTAAGGACCAGGTAGAGGTTAGACATTACAGAGACAGGACATTACGCTCCCAGGTGCCAGAAAGCGCAACAGGGCTGATTCCATGTGATTAGGGGGAAGCGGGTTTGTCTTGTTTTTCCTGCTGTTTTCCTGCTGCTGCTACTACTGCTGCTGCTGCTGAAGGTGATTCAGGTGCAGGAAGGTCGAACCCGACACCCTGTACCAGCGATCAGTAGCAGCCCAGTCTCCGCCAGCCAGCCATCGAGCCAGCAGGCACTGTGTCCGTGTATTAGTCACACAACACAACCAAATACACACCAACATCAACACAACCAAATACACACCAACATCAACACAACCAAATACACAGCAACATCAACACAACCTCAACACAATCAAATACACACCAACATCAACACAACCAAATACACACCAACATCAACACAACCAAATACACACCAACATCAACACAACCTCAACACAACCAAATACACAGCAACATCAACACAACCTCAACACAATCAAATACACACCAACATCAACACAACCAAATACACACCAACATCAACACAACCAAATACACACCAACATCAACACAACCAAATACACACCAACATCAACACAACCAAATACACACCAACATCAACACAACCAAATACACACCAACATCAACACAACCGAATACACACCAACATCAACACAACCAAATACACACCAACATCAATACAAACGAATACACACCAACATCAACACAACTGAATACACACCAACATCAACACAACCGAATACACACCAACACAACCAATTACACACCAACATCAACACAACTGAATACACTTCAACACAACCAAACACACACCAATACTACACAACCCCAATACACAACTAAATCCACACCAACACAACACAACCAAATACACGCCAACACAACTGAACACACATCAACACAACCAAACAGACATCAACACAACCGAACACACATCGACACAACCAAATAGACATCAACACAACCAAATACACGCCAACACAACCGAATACACACCAACACATCCTCTCTCTCTCTCTCTCTCTCTCAACCCATTACACATCAAAATGAGACAAAATGTATTTTTATATTTGTATGTATTTTACAAACATGAGAGGAAACAGTGTAAATGGTGAAGAAAGACAGAAGTCGAGTGGCCACTGATTTGTATTGCTTTAATCTATTTTTTTGTCTTCTGTAGAACAGCGAAGCCATGACAATCAGGATGTAAATAATGAACCAACGGAGAGCACACACATACACACAAACACACACACACACACACACACACACCTCGCTTGCCTCCGTTCAAAACAAGGAATAACTCGATCAAAAGCCAAGAAGGGTCAAGGATCTTTTACCAGCAGATTTAAGAGTGTGTGTGTGTGTGTGTAACATTTTATTGTTGCGCATAGGAATGCACAATTGAGATGTCACTTTTTCATCATATCTATTATTATTATTCTTCACACCAAATTTCTGCAATGAATGGGAAGCTTTAAGCAACCTCGAGATTTCATTCAAGCTGTGTTACAAAGATCTGCTTCCATACAGCTGTGCTATTGTATTTTTTCATATTTGTAAACTTTACACTTTTTTGAGATATTTGCCATTAAAAAATGCCCAAAAAACTCCCGTAGAGATAGTATTGAGTCTAGCGTTCCAGTTGTTACATCGGACTCTGCTAATTGCTCCCTGGTTGCTAACTGGGTGACGTAGCTCAGTGTGTAGAATGTGGGTTCGGCTAACCTGGAGGGTTGCCGGTCCGAATCCCATCTCCAACTATCCATCTCAATGATTACGGGCGTTCCCATGCAGTAAGTAATTCCTCGTGTGGAATTTACATTTTAGTTATTTTTTATTTCATGTTTGTCTTTTGTTTGTTCTTAATTGTTGTAAAAGGGCGACTGACTGGACTGGTCACAGGACAACAGAGGATGAAGAAGTCTTCTTCTTTGCTTTTAATGAAGCGTGGAGCTAACGCTAACCCGGCCGGCCCCAGTGCCGCGACGACGTGCCCGGAAGACATAAGCCACCGAGCGATGGTTGCCTTGCGGTGCACCTTTTTTTTAGGTGCACCTATCTCACATTTATCTCACGTTTGGTTTGCCGTGCGTGATGACGTGTCCGCACGGCTCTTAAGGCGCACCTTAAAAAAGGTGTGCCTTAAGAGCCTTATGGATACACGTCGTTGTGCACCTTAAACCAAAACGTGAGACAGACGACTCTTCCCTGGCCGGCGGTCATGCTTTGGGGGGGCGAAATCTTAGGCAAACAATGAGGGGGGGGGGGTCTTAAACTTAGTACTTCACGTAACGCTTTTACTGAGCATCTTAGGCCAGGGGCCGTCGTACGCCAGCCACGGTTCACCTAGCGATTCGGGAAATGCTCGAAAGGTGTTCTGGGTGACCCGGCTCCCTGTATTGAACCAGCAACCAAAAGTGTTTTCACCTTTCTTTGGACAAAACGTAGTTATCTTTAAGTTTGCTTTTTTCGGGATAAAAGCGTCTCACTAAAAATGCTTCCCCCCCCCCCGAAATGTAAAATGTAAATGGTAAAAAAAGAAAGAAGGCTGCGTTCCCTATTTGGGTTGTTGGGCGGGCGAGCTGGTGGCTGGGCTTCTCAGAGGACGCGATCGTTCATCTGTCCATAGCATGCTGGTCCTAAATCCCTACGACTATTAGCTAGCAACAATCTTTGAGTGAAAGTACACTTTCTTTTTCGTGTTGTTTTTTTTGTGTTTTTTTAAATAGCTCGGTTAAAAGTCTTTCCTCACGCGACTTTGCTCTCGACAAACTCAAAAACATGACAAAAAACGCGACCCGAAAAAAAAAAAAAAAAAGAAACACCCCCCCATGAACGTACATACGCACAAAGGCGTTTGTACACACAGTAATATATATATATATATATATATATATATATATATATATATATATATATATATATTCCATATATATTCCAAACACATTTTCAAAAAAAATCCCCTCAGACTTTGAAATCATTAGCCAAAATAAGTATATATATATATATATATATATCTTTTTTTTTTCTTCTTCGCCTTCGCTCTCTCTCACCACCACCACGACCCGAGGTAAAAACCTCATAATCTAGATCTGTACAATTATATGTATATATATATGAGTAACCATGAGAAACTGATGCAACAAAAATAAAGTTTTTTTTTCCACTATGTCTACCCCATTTTCAAAGTCGAATATCTCTATGTACAATACGTGTCGCTGACGATACCCCCCCCACCCCATTTAGCTTAGCGTGAAAACGCAAGAGCGCGTGGTTTTGTAACGAGCACAGTGTTTGGAATACGTTTCCTCTGTATTTTCATTCTAAAGGTGAAATGTCTTAACTCTTTTTTTTTTGCACACTCTATTCGCTTTTTTCATGTTTTTTGGGGGGTCTGTCATCGTCGAGAGTAGAAAAAGATGGTTTTTGATTTTTTTTGTTGTAGTTGTATTGTGTTGTGTTGTCTTATTTCATGCAGTTCTGGCGGGGACCCAAAAAAGACACACACCAGACATGGGGGGGGGGGGGGACACGGGCACGCAAGCTAGTGGTGTTTGGTGCTGGAGAAGGGGGGAGGAGGTGGGAGGAGAGGGGGAGGAGGAGGGAGGGTGCAAAACATGCAGTGTCTCTCTCTTGGCACGGGTCCCGGTGGTGGTGGTGAGGCGGCCATCTTGCATCCACCCAGAGCTGGCACGGAGATCCATGAGTCTGGTCTTGGGAGGATCAGGGATCCATGAGTCTGGTCTGGCAATGGCTGGGGTGGATCAGGGATCCATGAGTCTGATCTGGCGATGGCAGGAGTGGATTGGGGAGATCCATGAGTCTGGTCTGGGGTAGATCAGGGATCGATGAGTCTGGTCTGGGGTGGATCAGAGATCCATGAGTCTGGTCTGGGGTAGATCAGGGATCAATGAGTCTGTTCTGGGGTGGATCAGGGATCCATGAGTCTGGTCTGGGGTGGATCAGAGTTCCATGAGTCTGGTCTGGGGTAGATCAGGGATCCATGAGTCTGGTCTGGTGATGGATCAGGGATCCATGAGTCTGGTCTGGGGTGGATCAAGGATCCATGAGTCTGGTCTGGGGGGGAGGGGTATCAGGGTAGCAGCCTCTCTTTTCTTTTTTTTTTGTTCTTTTTTAAAATCCATGCAGAGCCCTTTTTTATTTTTATTTTGAAACACACAACAGGCCTGGGAACAAGAGGGCACTAAAAGGGGACTTAAAGATCAAGTCTAACATGCATAAGGTCTTCAGAGTTCCCCCCTCTCTCTTCTTCTTCTTCTCCTTCTTCTTCTACAGGAAAGCCATCAAGGCCATCTTTTTTATTGTTATCATTCTTATTTTATTTTATTTTAATTTTTTTTTTAAACCTGGAGACAAATGTCCATAACTACACGTTTCTCTCTCTCTCTTCCTTACCTTTATTTATTTTTTCTTCTCTTTCTGGTCAACGGCATTCAGTGTTCGTCATCCGACGAACCTAGCTAGCTAGACGGATTTGCTTTTTGGTAAACCCTTACTCGTTCATCCGTTGAACCGATCCCCGTGCTAAGCAACCACGGTTTAGCTCGCTCGCTAGCTAGCGAGGAGAAAGGAGAAGGAGAAAGGAAAAAAACAAAAAAACAAACCAGCGCTTCCAAGAGGGGGAACTCGCAATTGGGTGGGGTAGGGTGGGGGGGGAACCAAGAAGTGCAGACATCAAAATGGCCGCCCCGGGGGGGGGGGGGTGTTCAGCGCTTCATCATCATCCTGGAGAGGAAGGACAAGATGGTGGGGGCCGGCTGGGCGGGGTCCAGCTCGGCAAACAGGTGGCTGACGTTGTCTGTGGCGCTGCCCTGCTTCCTAGCCACAAAGCCAAAGAGCCTGGGGGGGGGGGGGGGAGGTAGGGAGGGGAGAAGGGGGAGAGAGGAGGGAGGGGGGAGTAGAAAGGGGAGGCGGAAGGAGAGAGAGAGAGGAGGGAGTAGGGAGGGGAAGGGGGGAGGAGAGAGAGAGGGGGGAGGGGTGGTGGGGGGAGAGAAGGGAGGAGGGAAGGGGGGAGGGTAAGAGAGGAGGAGAGAGGGGGAGGAAGAGAAGGAGGAGAGAGGGGAGGATAAGGGATAAGGGGAGTCGGGAAGGGGCAGGAGGAGGAGGAGGAGGAGGTAAGATACACAGTAGGGAGGAAATCACACTAAGTCCTGGGTGTCCACAAAACAAAGCCTTACCTGACCGATCCTCCTTCTCCTCCTCCCCCCTCCGTCTCCCACCTACAGGGAGAGAGGACACACACAACCGCCATCGGCCAATCAGAGACCAGCTTCCTGTCCCCCCTCCCCCCAACCATTCCTGTCCTGGCACTTGATTTGTCAGTAGGCAACCCAATTGTAGCAACATAAGCGGCGATGTTTCCTATCACTACACACTGTGTATGTATATATTTGTTGTAGCCTAGCTTAGCCTAGCGATCATCACTTCCTGTTTTTGGAGGAGGGGGGGGCGGGGCTTACTTCCTGTCTTGGGGGTCCATGTCGCAGTAGGTCACCGTGGTGATGGGATAGTGTCTTCTGAAGAACAACCTGCAGAGAGGCGGCGAGACACAAGAACGTTGATTGGTTGATTTATCAATCGATACAACACATTGACACACATTCACCCATTCACACCCACACGTTCACCCATTCACACACACACACACGCACAAACGTTCACCCATTCACACACACACAAGTGTTCACTAGGGATGTCCAATAATATTGGCCGATATTAGCCTATTTTTGTAATATCTGTTCATATCGGTTATCGGTTTTACCACCGATAATGTGCTTGCTCGCTGGCACATATGGAACCCATAAAGGGACATGGGGGAAAATAGAAAAACGTAAACATTTCTTGTGAGCATGAGAAAATATGTTGTACACACGACAAA
>JAXIVH010000159.1:95739-100739 GCA_036785325.1 Urophycis tenuis | reverse complement strand
GCTCTCTGGAGATGTCTGGTTTGTACCAGAACTTGGACGTGTCTTGGACAAACTTGACGTTCATCTTGATGTCGGGGTAGCCATCTGGAGGGGGGGGGGGGGGGGGGGGCGGGGGAGACACACAATAACAAACGCAGTCAGACCCCCCTGCTGTGTGCAATGCCCCCAGGTGCAACCTCTCTCTCTCTCTCTCTCTCTCTCTCTCTCTCTCTCTCATACAGCTCTGTTTTTCTGTCTCTCTCTGTCCCCCTCCATCTTTCTTTCTGTCTGTCTGTCTGTCTGTCCCCCTCCACCTGTGTGTCTATCTCTCTTTCAAACTCCACCTCGGTCTGTCATTCTCTCTATCCCCCTCCATCGTCTGTCTGTCTGTCTGTCTGTCTCTCTGTCCCCCTCCACCTGTGTGTCTGTCTCTCTTTCAAACTCCACCTCTGTCTGTCACTCTCTCTATCCCCCTCCATCGTCTGTCTGTCTGTCTGTCTGTCACTCTCTCTGTCCCCCTCCATCGTCTGTCTGTCTGTCTGTCTCTCTCTCTCTCTGCCCGCCCCCTTACCATATATGGAGAACTTGGAGAGGTCTGACAAGGCGCTCCCATCTCCCGGGGTGGGCGTGGCCCGGGCGTGGTCCAGCGCGGCGCTGCCGCCATTGGTCCGCTCCAGCAGGTCGGGGGACACGGGGAAGGTGGGCGTGGCCGGGGGGGGAGCAGCGGCGGCGGCCGTGCGTCGCCGGCCCACCAGAGGGCTGGGGGGCACCGCCCCCCCGCCCCCGCCGCCGCGGCGCTCCGGCCAATCAGGGGGCTGGTGGGCGGCGGCGCCCGGCGCTGCAGGGCGGGGCTTGGGGGCGTGTTGGTGGCCACGGTGCGGTGTAGGGTGGCGTGGGCCGCGCCCGCCGCCTTCACCTGGGCACCGCCCGGGTGGTCTCGCTTCCGACCGCTGTCCCGAAACACACAGACAAGACAGATGTCACGCGTCACGCGTGTGTCACGCTAAGGACACGTTCAGTGTTGTTTTTGTTGGGGTTCAGTGAAAAGACGGCGGTGGTGGTGACTGACCTGTCTGTCTGTCTGTCTCTCTCTGTCCCCCTCCATCTATGTCTGTCTCTCTATCAAACTGCACCTCTGGTGTCTCTCTGTCCCTGTCCACCTGTCTGTCTGTCTGTCTCTCTCTGTCCCCCTCCATCTCTGTCTGTCTCTCTGTCAAACCGCACCTCTGGCGTCTCTCTGTCCCTGTCCACCTGTCTGTCTGTCTGTCTCTCTCTGTCCCCCTCCATCTTCTTCTGTCGTATGTCCTTAGACCTTTAGCTCCGTTGCAGCAAGCCAGTCCAGTGTGTCATTGTCTCTAGGTCACTTAGGCCAAGATCACCATTCGGTGGCCGGTACACAGGACAGCTGGTCATCTCTATCTGTCTCTCTGTAAAACTCCATCTCTGCCTGTGTCGGAGCCGTATTGCCAATGTTTCTGTTTTATAATATTTGTTTGTGTTTATCTGTTTAAGGGGATTTATTATTATTTATTATTATTATGATTATTGTGGTTATCGACCCTATGCTAAATTAATGCGCCAGGCTCAGTCACTTGTTGTGTGATCGGGGTTGGTTACCATGGTGACCTGTGGTCCGGTGATTGATTGCCGGCCGAGGATCAGCTGTGGCATATAGGTAGTTGGAAATGTTTGGCATGGGGAAGTGAGTAGTTGGAGAAGACTCGCGCACATAGACGGGGTGGATGAATAGTTTTTAACCACAATCACAGACACCATGGTGAAGAAGGAGCTGAGCCTAAAGGCGAAGCTCTCGATTTACCGGTCAATCTACGTTCCTACCCTCACCTATGGTCACGAGCTGTGGGTAGTGACCGAAAGAACGAGATCGCGAATACAAGCGGCCGAAATGAGTTTCCTCCGCAGGGTGTCCGGGCTCTCCCTTAGAGATAGGGTGAGAAGCTCGGTCATCCGGGAGGGGCTCAGAGTAGAACCGCTGCTCCTCCGCATCGAGAGGAGCCAGTTGCGGTGGCTCGGGCATCTAGTGAGGATGCCCCCTGGACGCCTCCCTGGGGAGGTGTTCCGGGCACGTCCCTCCGGGAGGAGGCCCCGGGGAAGACCCAGGACACGCTGGAGGGACTATGTCTCTCGGCTGGCCTGGGAACGCCTCGGGATCCCCCCGGAAGAGCTGGACGAAGTGGCTGGGGAGAGGGAAGTCTGGGCTTCCCTCCTCAGGCTGCTGCCCCCGCGACCCGACCCCGGATAAGCGGCAGAAATGGATGGGATGGATGGATCACAGACACCCAAACAAATAGAACCCGAACGAGCTGAAAGTAGTGTATTTGGTCGCTTTATTATTGTGGATTGGATTCCGGAATTTGGATTTCGTTTTCGTTACGAGTACCCGGAATAAAAGGCATCAAATCACGTTGGCTACTGGGTGATTATTCTACGTGCGTCTTAAAGATTTACCCCGATCGTGGATGAAGGCTAAGTAAGCCGCGACAGCCTGTCTACCTGTCCCCCTCCACCTCTGTCTGTCTGTCTGCCTGTCTCTCTCTGTGCCCCTCCACCTGTCTGTCTCTCTCTGTCCCCCTCCACCTCTGTCTTTCTGTCTGTCTGTCTGTCTCTCTCTGTGCCCCTCCACCTGTCTGTCTCTCTCTGTCCCCCTCCACTTGTCTGTCTGTCTGTCTCCCGGTCAATGCCGGTGGTGTTGTTGTTGTTGTTGTTGTTGTTTTGTGTTCAGTGTGTGAAGACAGCGGCTGACCTTTCAGGGCTAGGGGCGGGGCTACCAGAAGACAGTGGCAGGTGGGAGGCGTGTCCTCTTGATTCAGCAAAGCCTGAAGAAGACACACGGACACACACACACTGGAGTTGTACACAGCCCAGAGATAGCAGCTCAGCAAAGGATTGTGGTGTGTGTGTGTGTGTGTGTGTGTGTGTGTGTGTGTGTCTGTGTGTGTGTCTGTGTGTGTGTGTGTGTGTGTGTGTGTGTGTGTGTGTGTGTGTCTGTGTTATATGATCTGTGTGAGACACTGTATGTTCCACAAGCCCAACACAAAAACTGTCATAATGTCAGACAGACAGGGAGAGCGAGAGTGAGAGAGAGACAGAGACAGAGACAGAGAGAGAGAGAGTCAGAGACAGAGACAGAGACAGAGAGAGAGAGAGAGAGAGAGAGAGAGACAGAGAGAGAGAGAGAGAGAGAGACAGAGAGAGAGAGAGAGAGATGAAGAGGGAGTAGGAGAGCTGTGGGGTCCAGGAGTGTGAGGAGGGTGATGACCGGACTCTCACCTCTGTGGAAGTCGCCACTCACAGCTGCAGCGTCCCGCTGCTCAGGCTCAAAGGCATCACGGCAGCCGTGTTGCTGAGATGACACACACACGCACGCACGCACGCACGCACGCACGCACGCACGCACGCACGCACGCACGCACACACACACACACACACACACACACACACACACACACACACACACACACACACACACACACACACACACACACACACACACACAGTGTTTACATACACATCATAAAGTACTTGACGTAGATGTTGTAAAATGATGTATACTAGCAATGGTTAACCTCGCAATTGAAATGCTTGAAACTTGTTCTGTTGACTTTCTTACTGTATTAGCAGCAATGTAAATGTTTCACCTTCTGATGACAAATGTACTCTTTGTAAGTCGCTTTGGATGAAAGCGTCTGCTAAATGCCCTCAATGCAAATGTAAGTATTCCCCCATTGAATGTGTCTCTCAGCACAGCTTGTCCCCTTTTAAGACATTTGTCCTCATGCTTTAAAACCACATTGACCCGTTTTAAACACTTGTGTGAATCTGTTTCTGGTCACGTGTGCTGAGCGGCCAGCGCACCTCTCGGGCCGGGCCCCCGGCGCTGAGGGCCAAAGCCTGGTTGGTGAAGCCGCCGTGGTGAGCGGGCGCCTCAGCCGGCTCCTCGTGGCCGCCCTGGTGGTAGTAGTGACCCTCGCTGGTGGTTCGGCGACGCTGTCGGCCCGTCTCCGGCGTTCCCTCCGGGGTCATGCCTCGGGAACGCATCCCTAGGGGGGGAGGGGGGACGCCACGACACGTGTGGAGAATCGGATCAGCGGGGGGTTGTGTGTTCAGCACTGGTGTGATGTCACGTTAGTGTGACTGTGATGTAATGGTAGTGTCACTGTGAGGTAACGTGAGTGTAACATTAGTGTAAGTGTGATGTCACGTCGGTGTAACATTAGTGTATGTGTGATGTCACCCCAGTGTAACATTAGTGTAAGTGTGATGTCACGTCGGTGTAACATTAGTGTATGTGTGATGTCACCCCAGTGTAACATTAGTGTAAGTGTGATGTCACGTCGGTGTAACATTAGTGTATGTGTGATGTCACCCCAGTGTAACATTAGTGTAAGTGTGATGTCACGTCGGTGTAACATTAGTGTAAGTGTGATGTCACGGTGGTGTAACATTAGTTTAAGTGTGATGTCACGGTGGTGTAACATTAGTTTAAGTGTGATTTCACGTTGGTGTAACATTAGTGTATGTGTGATGTCACGTCGGTGTAACATTAGTTTAAGTGTGATTTCACGTCGGTGTAACATTAGTGTATGTGTGATGTCACGTCGGTGTAACATTAGTTTAAGTGTGATTTCACGTTGGTGTAACATTAGTGTATGTGTGATGTCACGTCGGTGTAACATTAGTGTAAGTGTGATGTGACGTTGGTGTAACAATAGTGTAAGTGTGATGTCATGTAGTAGTTTAAGTGTGATGTCACGTTAGTGTGACTGTGATGTAATGTTAGTGTCACTGTGATGTAACGTGAGTGTAACATTAGTGTAAGTGTGATGTCATGTCGGTGTAACATTAGTGTAAGTGTGATGTCACGTCGGTGTAACATTACTGTAAGTGTGATGTGACGTTGGTGTAACAATAGTGTAAGTGTGATGTCATGTAGTAGTTTAAGTGTGATGTCATGTTAGTGTGACTGTGATGTAATGTGAGTGTCACTGTGATGTGTATCA
>JAXIVH010000159.1:87500-90000 GCA_036785325.1 Urophycis tenuis | reverse complement strand
ATTTGGTCTCTGCATTTAACCCAATCGTGAATTAGTGAAACTCTCAGAACACAGTGATGGTGAGGCACACAGTGAGGTGAAGCACACACTAATCCCGAGGCACTGAGCTGCCAACAGCCGCGCTCGGGAAGCAGTGAGGGGTTAGGTGCCTTGCTCAAGGGCACTTCAGCCGTTCGTACTGGTTGGGGTTCGAACCGGCAACCCTCCGGTTACAAGTCCGAAGCCCTAACCAGTAGGCCGTGATGTAGGCAGTAGGCTGATGCCATGCTCTACCAGTTGAACCACTAACAACCTGAAGGCCATTAGAGAAACTAGATATATGCCATAGTCTTTTCCTCGTGAGACTCACCAAGTGATGGTCACGGCTGCCGTTTGGAAGCAAAGGTTCAAAACGGCACCATTTTCTCCGCCACCATTTTCTCTCCCCGGCTTCCAGTTGGAAGAATAAAAGCCAATCACTTAGTTGGGGGGGCGGTGATCAATAAAGTGTAGATAGCCTTTTCCTGGGTCTGGTAATATATATCTATCACCAATCAGCTGGGTTGTGGACTTTTCAAACCTTATCTAACCCTCCATCCTATTTCTAGATCTAGACTCTCCCTACTTGTGATGTCACTAAGTTTTAAATGGCTGCCATTTTAACACCAGGTATGAAGTTGGCTGATGCCAAAATTGGGAGTGTCCATCCAGATAGAGCTTACCTTGAATAGATATTTATATATTTGGATCAATCCATCATCATAATGATCATCATCGTCGTCGTCTCTCCCATTTGTGGTCTCACCTGGGCTGATAGCTTCATTAGCGTAGCGGGCTACACCTGGTCCTACTGTGAGAACTGTGGTCCCGAAACCCCACACAGTACGCTAGATTCATGCTTGGCATACGATCGAAATATGACCCTTTACGAGTCGGTTTCATTGCACCTATTTTATTTCACCACAGCTCCGTTTCCGCCTGTGCTTACAATGGGTACGTTTGTGGGGTTTTGACATGGGGACGGTCGGAGGTGGGGGAATCAAACCACCGACCCTCCGGTGAGTGGACCACCACCCCGCTGAGCTACTGCTGCCTTGCCACTACTACTTTTGCAACCTCCTACATTTTTTCTAAACTAACTGCATCATCAAACATTTTACATTTTAGGGCTTTGAGCAGACGCAATTTTTGCAGGGGGGCAGCGATGTAAAGCTGCCCAGGTAGCAAGTTGGGGTTCAGTGTTTTCCTCAGGGACGCTTGGACATGTGGACAGTTGGGGAGGTGGGGAATCGAACCGCCGACCCTCCGGTTAGTGGACGACCCGCTCTACCATTGAGCTACCGACGGCCCCACATTGGAGTAAGATCTCCCTCTGCCCTCACCCCTCTCTCTCTCACATACATATACACGCTCATCTTATTAACACTGTACCCATACCTAGAGGAGGTCATACTCTGGTTAATAACATCTTCATTCTTGCCCTTCTCTCTATCGTTATGTTAACTATAATTAATAGAGTGGGTAATGGTGCCGGGCAGTGCCTGGTCAAAGGACACTTAGGGAACAAGTCTCTGCTGCTGGGACTCAAACCTGCGCCATTTCTTGTCTTCTGGTTTTTTAGAACTAAAGCGAATATATTGTTTGTAAATATTATTATTATTATTATTAGCATTTAATTATTATTATCATCGTTCTTATATTATAATTGGGATTTGATTATCATTGTTGTTATTATTATTATTGTTTTTCTGATTAATATATAATCATCATCATCATTATTGTTACTACCATCATTATGTTCATAACTGCGCAGTTGATCACGTGGTTCTCTATGACACAGCCGACGGAAAGATGCGTGTGGATGGATCATCATCCGCACGGTACTACTGGGTGATATAATACAGCAAAACGGAGAGCCGCAGTGTGGCTCTCGGCGTCTCTCGTTGCCGCAGATCCCCACTGTACTGCTGCCACCCCCCCTCCGGAACTGCCCTGGTTAGCACGGCCGAGAGACGCACCGTGTCCGGGGGACTCGCTGCCGCATTAACCGCTCGACTGATCACCGTCTCTCCTGCGGTAGTGCGGGAGTCTCTCTAACACGGCGGCAGCGACACCCAGTGGCCACACGGTGTCATTGTTCCCTGTTCTGTGGAAAAACCGCAGGCTCTTCTTGCAGAGATGGAGGAGGTGGCGCAGCAGGAAAATCTATGGATGTATAAATGGAGATAAAAACAGAAACGGCGGTTCATTGAAGTTCACGTTGCATTAATGTCTGAGAAAACGTACTACCACCTGTAGGCCTAATGTAATAATATAATGATGTTAAATTGTCTGAACTCCCGTGTCTGACAAATGCGACGCCAGCGTTATGCCAGTTGGACAAAGGTAATATACGGTGCTGCTGGTCAAGAGACGAGGAGCCAATGAGGAGAGAAACATGATGATCACCACGTTTGTTCGCATCGCTGCTCCCGCGGACTGAATTCCCCCGACCGCGTCATGTAGTGCGCCGGCTGTCCAG
>JAXIVH010000159.1:7500-82500 GCA_036785325.1 Urophycis tenuis | reverse complement strand
GCGGGCGTTCACGGCGCCCTGGCTGGGCCTGTGGGCGGGGCTGAGCTTCCTGTCCACCGCCGGCACGCTGGCCACCTTCCTGATGGACCGTGGCCGCTTCCAGTACCCCGAGCTGCCCATCGTCTACCTGGCCGCCTGCTCCCTGGGCGTGGCCGCGGGGTACCTGCTGCGGCTGGCGGCGGGCCACCGCGCCGTGGCCTGCACGGCGGACGGCGAGCAGGCGCTGGCGGGGGCGGCGGCGGCCGGCTCGCCCCTGTGCACGCTGGTCTTCCTGCTGCTCTACTTCTTCGGCATGGCGGGCGCGGCCTGGTGGCTGCTGCTCTCGCTGACCTGGTATCTGGCCGCCGGCCTCAAGTGGAGCAGCGAGGCCATCGCCGGCCACGCCCGCTACTACCACCTGGCCGCCTGGCTGCTGCCCGGCGCTCAGACGGCGGCGGCGCTGGCGCTGGGCGCAGTGGGCGGCGACCTGACGGTGGGCGTGTGCTACGTGGGCGGGCGGGGTCCGGGCGGGGCGCGGGGGCTGGTGCTGGTGCCCCTGCTCCTCTACCTGCTGGCGGGGACGGGCTTCCTGGCGGCCGGCTTCGTCTCCCTGTTCCGCATCCGCCGCGTGATCCGCGGGCGTGGCCCGGCGGCGGCGGCGGCGGCTCCGGGCGGGGCGCCCAAGACCCGGAAGCTGGAGCGGCTGATGGTGCGTCTGGGCCTGTTCACCGTGCTCTACATGGTGCCCGCCGTCGCCGTGGTCAGCTGCCTGGCGTACGAGCAGCACCTGCGGGCGTCGACGGCGTGCGCGTCCTCCTGCCCCGCCCCGCCCCATCCGCATCAGAGGGACGGGGCGGGGCAGGAGGCGTGGCACGCCGAGCACGCCGTCCTCATGCTGAGGCACTTCATGACCCTGGTGGGGGGCGTGACCTCGGGGGCGTGGGTGTGGTCAGGGAAGACGTTGGGGGCGTGGCACAGCTTCCTGTGCCGATGCTGCTGCCGGCGGCGTCGCACAGTGGCGGCGGGGGCGGGGCGAGCGTCCGAGGGCTCCACGTGCAGCGAGGCGAGCTCCGCCCTCACGCACCGCACCGCCGTCACGCCCTCCACCCTCCACGGCAAGTCCTCGTCTCCGCCCCCCTCGTTCTGAGCAGGAGCCACACCCCCCCCCATGTACGACACGCAGTGGCACCTTAATGCACGGGCTTACCTGGGCTTCAGCCCGGGGCCTCGGCCAATCAGGAGCCTCGGCCAATCAGGGGCCTCTTAAAAAATATATTGAAAAAAAAAAAGATGATAAACGTCGGTATTCGCGGTGTCATTACTCTGCTCTACAGCGGCATGTCATAGCGCTAACAAAAATACATTCAAATTTATTTTGTTTTGTACACACACACCTTACAATGCACCCCCCGGGAACAGTTGGACAGTAATTTATTAAATATGGACATTATGAGGTGCAGCAGGAATGGTCATGTCACAGGACTCGTGCATCACCAAAAGTATGCAAAAATGGACAAACTTGTACTTGTAATAGTGCACTAAATCGAAACGTTTAGCAATGGAAGCGGTCACAGTAGGTTTACTTTCAAATGAATGGTTTGTTGTATATACTGGTGCTCACGCGTGACATCCACTCCTTAGACTGTTCCAGTTCATAACCCACTTTTTAAATAGGGAAGGTTGATGGTCTCAGGTTTAAGGTCAATTTAAAACTAAAACTTAACATTGCCCCAATCATAATTTAAATGGTTGTAAATAATTGTAGCTTTCCTCTCGGACATGAAGTGTTTGGTTTATAATGTAGTAATAATTCGCTTTGACAATCACAAAAGAAATACAATGATTAGCGCAGCACTGATGGTCAATGTGTGTTTGGCTCCCCCTAGTGTTGAGGAGCCACACAGCACTTGAAACGTTTCTCCATGACTTTTGCTCAATTAAAAAATGGTGTTGTTGGACAGTTACGTTAGTGTAATGTTGTATTTTCTTTAAGTGTTCTTTCATTATATGCTATTAATGTTATCTTAAAAAAACACCATGTTTGTGAAAAATAATCCACCGTAGGTCACTTGCTACATGACTTCACGGTAGGCTATAGCTGTTAACATTTAAACTGAATAAACTAAATTATAGACACTCTTTTTCCCCGATCCAACCCTCATTTGCCATATCTGAATTTACATATTTCTATTTATGTTTCATTAAATCATTGATTTCACAGGCTTTGTTATATTTTGGGGCGAGATTTAAAACACAAAAAGAATGAACACATTATAGAAAACACAATCAACACATGTGTGTAGTTATTCAGAAGCAAAAGGTACGTTATTCATTTAATTAATCTTTATTTAAATACAGCAACCGTTTCTTTTTTTATTAAATACAATCGTGTACATCTCATCTAAAGGAGCCTACATAGTAAGCAAAAAAAACAAAAACTAAAACAAAACCGTCTACAAATATTCTGTACCATCCAGTTTCTCTAGCTGAAACCACATCCCTCTCTATAGGTCAAACGGGAGATTGGGGGCGGGACAAAGCGTAGGATAACTGTGATTGGATCATTCAGGGTCGTGGGAGTTGAGTAACTGCCTGCTGGTTACTGTCAAAGTAGGTCAGGGGCCCCGACTGTTCTTATTGGTCAGGATGCTATGCCCCGCCTTCTCAGATTCGGCAATAACTCGAAAAATGTGTTCATTTCCAAGCAAGTCGTTGTGGTTTTAGTTTTATATCTTTTTGCCATGCTTTGCTGACTAGATGTGTGGAAAAAAAAACGGTCTGTTCATCTTGTCTTTAGACATGTTTTAAAAGTCCATGTTCAATGTAGTTTGTCTTCATCCAAAGTAAAGGTTTTGTTTTTTTTACAAAATAAGAGCGTGATGGAGCTCGATTTGTTAATATTTACCAACGCCATGCCAAAATAAAAAAAACTCTTCCAAAACAACGGGGACCACAATGTTAAAAGAACCGACAGAAGATAAAAAAAATATCTTAAAAAATGATGCTCAATACAAACTGAGGTACTTTTTAAAAGGACGTCAAACCAACTTTAAATCAAATGGCGCTGGGACGTCACGCTGACGGCTAACTGTCAAACTAGACGCTTTGCAGGGGGGAAAATTAAACACCGGTGGCCCGCGCTCGCTCGGCACCATGGGCGGGGTTTCATCTGTGGGCGTGGCCAGACTGAGGGCACCTCCCCCTCTCTCTCCTGCCTCCCCTGGAAGCCTAGCATCACCGCGGTGGTCCGATCAGGACAGGACAGCGTGGGAGTGTCGGATGCCCAGCAGGTTGTCCGCGCTGAGGGACCTTCTCATGTTGGAGCGGCTCATGTCTTTGTACTTGTCCTCACAGAGTCTCGAGATGGCCTGCACAAGGAACAGCGGTGCATTGGGTCACGCTTTTAATGTGGAGGGGCCAAATAACTGACCTTCTAAAGGCCCGTCCACACCGGAGCGGAATTTCGCAGCGAATATTCGCAGCGAAATTCGCAAATTAACAAACGCACGTATTCTAATTACTCTGTGCACACCTAAAAGCGAAAATCCGCTGCGGAAAAAACAAAACAAATCTGTCTGTTTTGACAGCGAATTTCACAAGCGAAAAAGAGGGTGCGACCAATCAGACAACGACTTGGCTGTGCTCTACTGTGACATCAGCAACACTGACACCTCGGAGGAGCTCACAGAAAACCTAAATAGCAGTAGGGCTACAAAACACTAGATAAAAATGGGTGAACAACTTATAACATTAGTGAGGGACAACCCGGCATTGTATGACAAGTAGGCGAGATTATGGACACGGAGCTGAAAGACAACATTTGGGCTTGAATCGCGGCCGAACTGGGGAGAGATCGTTTGTTTCCCTTAATCGATATTAACGTCAGCTGAAAGACATAAAAGCATAAGCTCCTCATCGCTGCTAGAGCTATCCATCTTCGTTTCTAACTACTTTTTGGACTCGCGCTCGCATAATGATAGTCGGAGTAGAGCGGAATAGAACGCGGAAAATCAGAAAAATCGATCCGCAATTTCGCTTCGCTGGTGTGGACACTTTTTCCGCTTTTCGCATTTTCGCTTTCCGCTTTTTCGCAAATCCGCTTTCCGCGCCGGTGTGGACAGCCCTTAAAGCTGAACAATTCCAATGTTTGAAATGATTTAAAGTATTGAAAACTGAGGTTAAACGATTTCAATGTTTGAATTAGATATAGAGATTCAGAGGATCATTATGAATGTTAATGATCGCATCGGAAAAACAAAAACCAATAAGCTTACCAATTTGTTTCATTTCATTTGTATCATGCAGGAGTGGGTTCTGTACTCTCTGTTTGATATTATCTACCACAGGGGTCTGGCTGCTCTACACTTCAGCCCAGCCCAGAGCGACCATTCATTTCAATGTAAACCTGACTGGGGGAGCTGGCTGGGTATTGGAATTGGAATCACTTTTTTGTCACCGTCTTCAAAATCACAAAATCATTAATCACAACAAGTCACAAATGTCCTTAACACCGGCATCTCTAGAAAAGCGGTTAGCTTGATCCGGCTGCGGATCAAGCTAACCGCTAGTCCAGACTGCGGATCAAGCTAACCGCTAGTCCAGACTGCGGATCAAGCTAACCGCTAGTCCAGACTGCGGATAGCCTCCCTCTACCCTGGGGGTACAGGGCTACCTCATGGCCCTGGTGTCTACCCTGGGGATAGCCTCACCTGCGGTCTGGAACTGTTAGCCTAGCATGGTTCTGGTTTAGCCTCACCTGCGGTCTGGAACTGTTAGCCTAGCCTGCGGTCTGCAACTGTTAGCCTAGCATGGTTCTGGTTTAGCCTCACCTGCGGTCTGGAACTGTTAGCCTAGCCTGCGGTCTGCAACTGTTAGCCTAGCTTGGTTCTGGTTTAGCCTCACCTACGGTCTGGATCTGTTAGCCTAGCCTGCGGTCTGGATCTGTTAGCCTCACCTACGGTCTGGATCTGTTAGCCTAGCCTGCGGTCTGGATCTGTTAGCCTAGCCTGCGGTCCGGATATGTTAGCCTAGCTTGGTTCTGGTTTAGCCTCACCTGCGGTCTGGATCTGTTAGCCTAGCCTGCGGTCTGGATCTGTTAGCCTAGCTTGGTTCTGGTTTAGCCTCACCTGCGGTCTGGATCTGTTAGCCTAGCCTACTGTCTGGATCTGTTAGCCTAGCTTGGTTCTGGTTTAGCCTCACCTGCGGTGTGGATCTGTTAGCCTAGCCTGCGGTCTGCAACTGTTAGCCTAGCTTGGTTCTGGTTTAGCCTCACCTGCGGTCTGGATCTGTTAGCCTCACCTACGGTCTGGATCTGTTAGCCTAGCCTGCGGTCTGGATCTGTTAGCCTAGCCTGCGGTCCGGATATGTTAGCCTAGCTTGGTTCTGGTTTAGCCTCACCTGCGGTCTGGATCTGTTAGCCTAGCCTGCGGTCTGGATCTGTTAGCCTAGCTTGGTTCTGGTTTAGCCTCACCTGCGGTCTGGATCTGTTAGCCTAGCCTACTGTCTGGATCTGTTAGCCTAGCTTGGTTCTGGTTTAGCCTCACCTGCGGTGTGGATCTGTTAGCCTAGCCTGCGGTCTGCAACTGTTAGCCTAGCTTGGTTCTGGTTTAGCCTCACCTGCGGTCTGGATCTGTTAGCCTAGCCTGCGGTCTGGATCTGTAAGCCTAGCCTGGCCCTAGTGTCTCACCTCTAGTTTCTGGGCTCGCTTGTTGCTGAGCGGCTCCAGGGGGAAGCTGAGGTTGTTGGCCTCAGCCAGCGAGCGCAGGTCGAAGTAGTACTTGGCGTAGACGCTGGCCGGCACGTTGATGTTGAACTGCAGCAGCTCCAGGAAGTGGCGCTCCATCTCGTTCCTGAGGCATCGGGGGAAGTAAGCACCACTTGTTTTTTCTTAAAAATTGAGAACAGTTTTAACACTGAAGATGATTGAATGCTGCAGTCTCTGTATACCGAGCTTTGTTCAATATCTGTTAGCCTAGCTTGGTTCTGGTTAAGCCTCGCCTGCGGTCTGGATCTGTTAGCCTAGCCTGCGGTCTGGATCTGTTAGCCTCGCCTGCGGTCTGGATCTGTTAGCCTAGCCTGCGGTCTGGATCTGTTAGCCTCGCCTGCGGTCTGGATCTGTTAACCTAGCATGCGGTCCGGATCTGTAAGCCTAGCCTGCGGTCTGGATCTGTTAGCCTAGCCTGCGGTCTGGATCTGTTAGCCTAGCCTGCGCTCTGGATCTGTTAGCCTAGCCTTCGGTCTGGATCTGTTAGCCTAGCCTGCGCTCTGGATCTGTTAGCCTAGCCTGCCCTCTGGATCTGTTAGCCTAGCCTGCGGTCTGGATCTGTAAGCCTAGCCTGCGGTCTGGATCTGTTAGCCTAACCTGAGGTCTGGATCTGTTAGCCTAGCCTGCGGTCTGGATCTGTTAGCCTAGCCTGCGGTCTGGATCTGTTAGCCTAACCTGCGGTCTGGATCTGTTAACCTAGCCTGCGGTCTGGATCTGTAAGCCTAGCCTGCGGTCTGGATTTGTTAGCCTAGCCTGGGGTCTGGATCTGTTACCCTAGCCTGCGGTCTGGATCTGTTAGCCTAGCCTGTGGTCTGGATCTGTTAGCCTAGCCTGCGGTCCGGATCTGTTAGCCTAGCCTGCGGTGTGGATCTGTTAGCCTAGCCTGTGGTCTGGATCTGTTAGCCTAGCTTGGTTCTGGTTTAGCCTCACCTGCGGTTTGGATCTGTTAGCCTAGCCTGCGGTCTGGGTCTGTTAGCCTAGCCTGCGGTGTGGATCTGTTAGCCTAGCTTGCAGCCTGGATCTGTTAGCCTAGCCTGTGGTCTGGATCTGTTAGCCTAGCCTGCGATCCGGGTCTGTTAGCCTAGCCTGTGGTCTGGATCTGTTAGCCTAGCTTGGTTCTGGTTTAGCCTCGCCTGCGGTTTGGATCTGTTAGCCTAGCCTGCGGTCTGGGTCTGTTAGCCTAGCCTGCGGTGTGGATCTGTTAGCCTAGCTTGCAGCCTGGATCTGTTAGCCTCGCCTGCGGTTTGGATCTGTTAGTCTAGCCTGCGGTCTGGATCTGTTAGCCTAGCCTGTGGTCTGGATCTGTTAGCCTAGCCTGCGGTCCGGGTCTGTTAGCCTAGCCTGCGGTGTGGATCTGTTAGCCTAGCTTGCGCCCGGTGTCACCCACATGTCCTCCACAGTGATGTCCTTGAGGATCTGACAGTAGTCCACGTTCCAGACCGCCTGGTCGTCCCACACCTTGGACGCCAGCAAGATGGCGCCCAGAACGATGCGCTTCCAGTTGCCGGGACAGATGTCCATCTCTGCGTAGGTGAGCAGCCTCTCCAGGTACACCTGTGGGCCGCAGCGCGTGACACAAAACTAGATGTTACTGGAGTGATGCTGGCCATCCTACAATGTACTGTGGACCTGATCTACAATACTAGGAATGTTCCAGAATACCTTAGTGCTGCTGCTGCAGGACACTGTGGGACTGATGGCATGTTCTAGACTGCATCAGGGTACAATACCGTGGGACAGTTCCGGGCGCTTCCGGAACACTTCCGAAAGGACGTACCAGGGTGACGATGGCACACTCGGCGGTGAGCTGGGCGGAGCTGAACAGCGTCCGGACGAAGCGGTAGATGAGCTTGTGTTCTGGGTCGGCGGTGGCGTAGTCTTCCGGAACCTTCTCCCGCTGCCGGACACAGAGCGGCCACAGTGAGCGAGACTCAGTGTGGGCGGGACAACAGCGGGGAGGCAGACGGGGCGGCCGGACGCAAGGGGAACTCAGTGGGCGGGACAACAGGGGACTCAGTGGGCGGGACAACAGGGGACTCAGTGGGCGGGACAACAGGGGACTCAGTGGGCGGGACAACAGGGTACTCAGTAGGGGGGGACAACAGGGGACTCAGTGGGCGGGACGCCAGGGGACTCAGTGGGCGGGACAACAGGGGACTCAGTGGGCGGGACAACAGGGGACTCAGTGGGCGGGACAACAGGGGACTCAATGGGCGGGACAACAGGGGACTCAGTGGGCGGGACAACAGGGGACTCAGTGAGCGGGACGCCAGGGGACTCAGTGGGCGGGACAACAGGGGACTCAGTGGGCGGGACAACAGGGGACTCAGTGGGCGGGACAACAGGGGACTCAGTGGGCGGGACAACAGGGGACTCAGTGGGCGGGACAACAGGGGACTCAGTGGGCGGGACAACAGGGGACTCAGTGGGCGGGACAACAGGGCGGAGGCAGACGGGGCGGCCGGACGCCAGGGGAACTCACTCACCGTCAGAGGGTGCGCCTTCTCGTCGAAGATGTCCAGGGTGTGGCTGGAGTCCCTGCAGAACAACACTAGAATCAGGGCTGCACGCGTGGACAGCCCGGGGTCAAGCCCTATGGGCCGGGCTACCAAGAGCCACCCACCTGTTCTTTATGTGGTAGTAGATGGCCAACGTCACACTGAAAACACACAAGAAACAGGTGAGGGTTTAACTAACGTTAGAATGACTTCACGCTGTCATTTTGTTCTTCTATGTATTGTTTTACATATATAAACCATCCTTGGGTCCCTTGAAATGTGCTATATAAAAGCTAGTATTATTATTATATATCAATATAATATATTATATATAATAACTCTGCCATGATTGACTACGAATAAAAAAGTATGACGTGACATGACTGCAATCTTGCAATTTCTCTCAAATACAATATAAATAAATACGTAGACCTCACCACGAACATCGATGACATGCATACATAAAGTAAGGCAAGTCAGTTCTACTTCAACTACACTGGCAGGTACCAATGACCAGTGTATTGGCAGTGCAGAAACACAGAAGCGGTTTCTCCCACACTACGTGAACGCAGCGTTGGCAGCCGTACACAGTGAGGATGTAGCACAGCGGTGGTGGGACGGACGGTTACCATTTGACGGTGCTCTTCAGGTTTGGCTGGCTCACGGTGCTGTCGTCGATGAAGATGGTGGAGCAGGAGCTGGACTTCTTGGTCATGAGCCTCGGAGACGTCTGGAGACAGGAACATGATGTCGCCCAAGCAGGAAACGGTGTGTGAAGTCACCGCGGACACATCGAGTACTCGACCAGGAAGTACTTGTGTTATTGTGTTCAGAACATTCTAGTATCTATGCTTGCTTTCACAGCTTATTCTTCCAGAAACAGCCATTGGTGTCATTCAATGTCATCATGTATATATATATGATGCCAGGGCACCACGTTATGTCTGAAGTGTTGAGACACAAGGCGCCAGGTCTTCACACACTGAAACGGCCCACGTTTAGTGCGTACATTCATGTGACATCCTCAAACATAGGACCGTTTCTGCATGATAATCTGAAATGTGATGTGGGTGAAGGGGGGGGACCCCCGGCCCCCTCCCAAGACTCACGTGGTTCAGGATGTGGCTTTTCCGCTTCTCACGGACTGAGGATCACAAACACAAAACCAGGTCAGAGGTCAGAGCAGGGCGGGTTCTAATCTACACAGAGGGGAGGAAGAGTGTAGAGGATGAGGTGTGTGGACCCACCGTCTGTCTGGGACTTGTTGAGGAACAGGGTGCTGGCTCTGGGGTGGTCTGAGGGGTTGGCCTCTTGGGCCAACTCTGGAGGGAGGAGAACGAGGTGGAACGTGTTAGAACCACACAGACACCACACCAGTCATTTGGGGGCAGCCGCGGCCTACTGGTTAGGGCTTCGGACTTGTAACCGGAGGGTTGCTAGTTCGAACCCTGATCAAAACGAATGGCTGAAGTGCCCTTGAGCAAGGCACCTAACCCCTCACTGCTCCCCGAGCGGCAGCAGGCAGGCGGCTCACTGCATCGGGTTTAAATGTGTGCGTCACCATCACTGTGTTCTGAGTGTATTTCCACTAATTCACCATTGGGTTAAATGCAGAGACCAAATTTCCCTCACGGGATCAAAAAAGTAATTCTTCTTCTTCTTCATAGCTCTAGCCGAAAACACGGGTCAGTGTTTTAGTATGAGGTGTGCGGAATAAATGAGCTAAAGGGAAGTTGGTAAAAACCAGGTTAAGGTCACCTCTACATAGACTAAAAACACATGGTGACAATAATGATGCTGTAGTAACTCCGATCTTAAATCTTAAATCCCATCCATGCGTTGAGATTCAATCAGCTGTCAGATGAATTCTTTTTTTTTTTACTTGTTTTTTTTTTTGTTTGTTTTTTAACTTTCTCTTTGGCTATAGTTTCATCACATACTTTCAATTTTTTTTAACCACCGTTTCCGTAATCCACCGTTTAGTGACCATGCTGCCCTCTCGGCAGCTCCCACATAGGGTCAAGGCAAAAACACTAAATGGGATTAAAGCACTACTAGACAAACACACTTGGAGGAGACAGACTCCGCCCCTAAACCTGGGTTAGATCAGCGCGGTGATTGGTCGATCCTTCTCCGTCTGAACGACAGCTGCGTGGTTTAAGATGAGCTCATCGTCAACCAGCTGAAGAAGGATGAAGGCATATCAGGACAGGTCTACAATCTGCCTTTGTCATACCGACACAATAAACACGGGTTGAATGTGTTACACATTATATTTTTGACTGTTAACAGAGAAAAAAAAAAAGTTAGAGACCAAAAATAGAACTGCACCTCCTCGGCTTCTTCCATTGCAAACGCCTCTCGACCGATGGCCGTAATAACGAGAATACTCCAATATGATAGATTAATATCAGTCCAAGGCAAGGCTGGGGTGGTTACGGGTCATAAACCGGTGCGTCGCCGACTCACCGTCGGGCAGCTCGCGATCGCTGATGTGCTGCAGGTACGTCCCGGTGTCCTCGCTCACGTCCGCCTCCTCCGTGGTGGTGGTGGTGATGGGCGCCTCCTCCAGCTCCACCTCCCGCCGGTGCGTCTTGGGGGTCTCCCGCGGAGACATGCAACACGACACCGTCCCGCCCATGGCTGCCGAGGTCTACTACTCCTCCCCGCTGCGGCTCTCTCCCGATTCCCCAACTAACTACGAACCAACTAACTAACTAAACGATCGAGTGACGCGCCGAGGTTAAACTGACCACACGTTGACCAGGCAGACTTCAGTGCGGGGTGAAGCACAGCATAGCGTGGAGGCTTCATGTGATGATGAGCCAAGTGGGAACATTATCTGTAGACCGGTCAGAACAGCTGACACACAGTGGGCGCAGCTCCTGCATGGTATCCCCTATACACACATATGTACATGCATATATTATAGATATGTATGTATTATATTATATAAGTGTGTGCTTAACGTGTGCGAGAGGGGTCAGCGGCGGTCGGTGTAGTGCATGGATGCGGAGTGCCGGGGGGGGGGGGGGGGTCTTTAAGTGGACGCTGTTAAGCTTCCTCCCTACCGTGCTGATCCCTTGACTCCGGCCCCCGGCGGATCAGATCGGCGGACGCTGCGTCTCGAACCCAGCGCACACACACAAACGCGCGCGCGCACAGACACACACACAGATACACACACACAGACACACAGACAGATACACACACACACACACGCACACACACACACGGGCGCTCAGATTGGAGGATTTATCAATTACCCGACCATGCAAGTTCAATCAATGCGATTTTGTTTCTCTAGCTCTGTCGACCCGGGAGGGCTGAGTTTGTCCTGGTGGTTGGTGGTGGTGGTGGAGGAGTTAAAAAAGCAGCAATTGTCGCAGGAGAGAAGCTCTGAGATATTCGGTCGGACAGCGCATTCCGGGAGGGACTTCCGGCGATGTGTTACAAAGTAAAGCTCGTGGGTTTGTAGAGGTCTGTAAATTGGACGAACGAGTGAAAGCAGTGGTGTTCTGCTGAATAATTAAGCAGTCGTTTGGCGACTAAATCGTAGATTAACTGTATATTAGGGTTACATACAGACTCTTGAACTAGAGAGCGTAAATTAAACGTTTTACTTTGAAGAATCAATAACTGTAAACTATGCAACTTCCGCTGACTTGACGGCCAATGACGTCGCAGTAAAAGTGCTATTATATTAAATCTTTTATGTCCCGCCCCAGATCCAAACCGCCCGTTCCCATTGGTCGCCTATAGGTTCATCCATAAGCTGATTGGTAGAAATGATCGAAATTGAGGTGCGTGTGTTTTAATGTAAGGGACTGCTCAGATGGGTTAAACTAGACCTTGTCCTCTTCGGTCAATTGGGGGGAAAGTATACGCACCGCCCTTCTGTGCTATGTTGTACAATAACTTAAATGACTAAATAGCTGGAGCTGTGTAAGGCTTCAAGAAAATAAATGCTCAAATTAAATGCGATAACCTAAAAGATTTGTGAAAGTGAAACCACGCTTTTATTGGTTGAGCCATTAGACACATAAAACCCACCCAATAAATGAATAAAAACATTTTTTTTAAATGTAAAAAAAAAAATCTGAAGTAAATGAACTCACGACGTTACATATGTACTCGGTCTCACCCATTGGTCTCACCAGTCACTCAAAGGATTATGTGGTAGTCGGGTTACACTCCAGCCCTGTAGGGGTCGCACCATTGCGTTGCTTTGCATGCCACCACCGCGACAAGGTGGACGATAAAGGAGTAAACAGGGAATGAAGGCTATGGCGCTCGTGCCATACGTGGAGAACGCTCTGCCGGCGCTCGCAAAGCTGCACAATTCATCCGCAACCTTTCACTTCGCGGGGCATGAGGTCCGTCTGAACCAGGACTGGAGAAGGTCTGGTGTGGCCGCGGTGGTCTGGGATGCAGTAAGTGAGCAGAAGTGTGCGTGCACACTTGTTTTTAAAGAAGTTGCTTGTTCTATGTTGCGCGTCTGCCTATTCGTGTAGATTACGGTTTATTTCAACCAATTTTCATTACTTGCATACATTTCCCGTCAACCTCTGCGGTTTCCCCCAGGCGGTAGTGCTGGCAATGTACCTGGAGATGGGGCAGGTGGAGCTGAGAGGTCGCTCCGTGATCGAGCTGGGAGCCGGAACCGGGCTGGTGGGCATCGTGGCAGCACTACTCGGTAGGGACTTTATTTATTGAACCCCATGGGGAAAATTCACATTCACACGACACCAGCCACTTTATTATGTACACCTCGCTAGTACTAGAGTTCCCCTTTTGCCTTCAGAACTGCAGAAACATCCCCTTAGAGATTTTGATCCATATTGACATGGTGAGTTGCTGCAGATTTGTCGGCTGCTCATCCATGATGTGAATCTCCCGTTCCATCACATCCCCAAAGGTGCTCTATTGGATTGAGATATGGTGACTGTGGAGGCCACGGGAGTACAGTGAACTCATTGTCATGTTCAAGAAACCCGTTTGAGATGATTTGAGATTTGATTTGTGACATGGTTCATTACCCTGCTGGAAGTATCCATCAGAAGATGGGTACACTGTGGTCATAAAGGGATGGACATGGTCCGCAACAATACTCAGGTAGGCATTTAAACGATGCTCAATTCGCACTAAGGGGGCACAAAGTGTACCGAGGAAATATCCATTCTTCCATACCATTAAAACCACCAGCCTGGACCGTTGATACAAGGCAGGATGGATCCACGCTGTCATGTCGTTTACGTCAAATTCTGACCCTACCATCTGAATGTCACGGCTGAAATAGACTCATCAGACCAGGCCATGTTCTTCATGTTTTTCATGTTGTTTATCTTCTTTGTGGTGAGGAGCCTGTGTGAATTGTAGCCCATCTGTCCAAGGTTCGACGTGTTGTGCCTTCAGAGATGGTGTTCTGCATACCTTGGTTGTAATGAGTGGTCATCTGAGTTACTGTTGCCTTTCTATCGTCTCGAACCAGTCTGTCCATTCTCCTCTGGTATCAACAAGGCATTTCTGTCCACTGCCGCTTACTGGATATATTTTCCTCGATTTCGGACCATTCTCTGTAAACCCTAGAGATCGTTGTGCGTGAAAATCCCAGTAGGTCAGCAGTTTCTGAAATACTCAGACCAGCTCACCTGCACCACCAACCCCATGCCACGTTCAAAGTCACTTAAATCCCCTTTCTTCCCCCATTTTGATGCTTGGTTTGAACAACAAGTCATCCTCACTATGCTATGGCTACATGCCTAAATGCAATGAGTTGCTGCCATGTGATTGGCTGATTAGCTATTTGTGTTAACAAGTAATTGAACAGGTGTACCTAATAAAGTGGCCGGTGTGTGGGTATACCTGTGATATATATATATATATATATATATATATATATATATATAAATATATATATATATAAATAAAATGGATCATGGTTCCAAACAGCTGTGTTGTGAAATAATTATTAATGACCTTTCCCAGCTCACTTGTGTGTGACGTCACTCATAACAAGGACTATGGGGCAGCCGCGGCCTACTGGTTAGGGCTTCGGACTTGTAACCGGAGGATGGAACCCCGGTTCGAACCCCGCCCAGTACGAGCGGCTGAAGTGCCCTTGAGCAAGGCACCTAACCCCCTCACTGCTCCCCGAGCGCCGCTGTTGCAGGCAGCTCACCGCATTGGGTTTAAGTGTGTGCTTCACTGTGTGCTTCACCATCACTGTGTTCTGAGTGTTTCACTAATTCACCATTGGGTTAAATGCAGAGACCAAATTTAATCTTATTCTTAAGACTTGACTCCACAACAGCAGAACACTAGATCCCATCACACTAGATCACACTCCTCCCCCCCCTCCCTCCCCCCACACTCCCCCTCCCCCCCCCAGGGGCCCAGGTCACCGTTACGGACCGCGAGCCGGCGCTGGACCTCCTCGCCGCCAACGTGCGGGCCAACGTCCCGGCCGGCCTCCTCGGCGCGGTGACGGTCTCGGAGCTGAGCTGGGGCCGCGACCTGGACCGCTACCCGGCGGGCCAGTACCACCTGGTGCTGGGCGCCGACATCGTGTACCTGGAGGACGGGTTCCCGGCTCTGCTCGCCACGCTGGACCACCTGTGTTCCCCGCTCACCGTGGTGCTGCTGGCCTGCAAGCTCCGCTACCAGAGGGACTCGCGCTTCCTGGACCTGCTGAGGGAGAGGTTCTCCGCCGAGGAGGTCCACTTCGACCAGCAGAGAGACATCCGCGTGTACCGAGCCGTGAGGCGCGCCGAGCCCAGGAAGGATCTCTGACGACGGCGTTGCTTTTGAAGGGCGCACGTCACCGCCGACCGATTCCCCAGACATATGATGCCCTTGTTTCGGACTTTGAAGAGCGCTCCCAGGCCTAAACATGCAAAGACGAGCGGTACCAGAAACACATTTATTAACAGCTGCCAGAAATGTAATATTGAGAGAAAGTCCTCTGGTGACTACGTTTCATTTAGGGTTGGTGCTGACATATAGAAATACAATGTATACAAAAATCAATGAAAATAGCATTTGCAAATAATAAAAAAAAAAAAAGCTTGCTATGTCGGATGCCTATATGTCATTTTGAAAGAATACAATGTGGCCTTTATGCTCCCAAAGAAGTTTGTTCTGTGTCGCGTCTGAGTTTCCCTGTCTACTTTATCCTATGTTACACTTCCAAGGACTTACTGTCCTAACAAGCAAATCAGGGTTGGAGGACGTACCAGTTCTGCTGATATTAAACCGATGACTAGAAAATAAAAGGGTACTTTTAGGGCTTGCGATGTTTCAGAAGAGTTTTGCACGCTGCCAACGAACGACCAGAAGGCTTTGACCGTTCACGTGGTTGATTTTGCGTTGTTTGTTGGAGAAACTTGGCACACTGCAAACACAAGTGTGTTGTGTGTCTGTGTTGGAAGTCTTGGGAAACACACAAGACTCGGATGAAACTTGAAACACATGATTTAGAGAGTAGGAAAGACACCGAGAGAAATGTTCCATTTTCAAACCAATACACCTAATGTCGTCGCACATCACATACCGTTGAAAGTGTAAAATATTCAGTCTCCAAAAGACTGCCCGTCCCAGAGCCACCTTCCATGACGCAGCTCGGTGGCTTTTTTTGGGGTTGCAACAATCTGTGCTTTGACGATATATAAAATAGCTCCAACGATAACCACTAATAAACATGCAAGGCTCCCGCGACTCATTATGAATCCATGACTCGCTCCAAGCTGCAATGACTCCAGTCGCCAAAAAACACAAGATAAAAACTATATTTTACGTCCCAAAAAAACAAAACCAAAAAAAAATCATAACCGCTCAATCAAAGTGAATATTGAGTTGAGCTCTCTCGCCCTCCCTGGGAGAGAGAGGGAGAAGAGTGGAGCGATTAGCTGAATCTTGTTAGCGGAAGCAGAATCCCTTAGCACATAAAACTAAGAGGATGTGGACCGGGGGGGGGGGTGGACCAATCGCGTGCCGACAAGCTAAAGCGGGTAGTTACCATGGCGATGACAAATAATGCACTGAACCTCTCCTGAGGAGGAGGGGGAGGGGGAGGGGGATACAGGGGGAGGGGGAGGCAAAAAAGTATTTTTCTTTAGTTTAAAAAAAGGACTGACGTCGCACACTCGCTTTATGCGTCCCGTCGCTGGTGGCACCACACGATGCCGTCGTCGTCGTCGTCGTGGTAACCGGGGCCCATTTTGGTGCGCCTGCCAAAAGCGAGGGTGGGGGGGGGGATGTGGGGCGGCGGCTTCCTCGCCACCAAGCAGACCCTGTTTACGTTTGATGAGCCGGCGCCCACCGGTGGAACGACGGGAGTGCGGACCATACCAAGTCTGTCGTGCGTTGGGGTGAAACCAGGGGGAGGGGGGCCATCACAGCCCACGTGACGAAAATAACCTCTTACAGAACATGATGACAATTAAAAAAAGGGAACCTGGTGGTGGTGGTGGTGGCGGTGGGGGGTCCTGGTGCCAGGCTTTGGTTCAAGTCTCTGTACACGGTGGGGGGGGGGGGGGGACGACGACGCTGTAGGCCGCCGCCCCTCTACTCTGTCTTGTGGCAGTACAAGTCTTTCAGGGCTTTCAGCTCCTCAATGAGGGTCTTGTTCTGGTTCTCCAGCACGGCTACGCGGTTCTCCAGACACTTGACGTACTCCTTCTTCTTCCTGCGGCACTCGCGGGCCGCCTCCCTGTTGGGGGGAGGGGGAGGGGGAGGGGGGAGAGTGACTACCTGAGAAACCATGCTGGTGCAGGCCAGGGGGGGGGGGGGGTGGGTGCTCCTACCTGTTCTTCATGAGGCGCACCTCCCTCTTGCGGGTCACCTCCTCCGTGCCGCCGGAGGCCGGGAGGGCGGGCGACGACGCCATGACCACGCCCGGAGCGATGGTGCTGGCGGACGCCGTGCGGATCTGGTAGGCCTGCACGTCCCCGGACGCCGCTGTGGGGAAGGAAGGGGGGCGGGCACAGGTGAGGTAGGAACGAGTGGAACGGGTCCCCCCCCCCCTGTCAATCTCCCCTTCCGGCCAATCGAAATAGAGGTGGAAGAAAGAGGGCGGGGCTTGTTTGTTTCGACAGCACTAGGGACAATGCACGACGTCATCCACGACGTCGACGCGGAAAACACGTCGAGTGGCTCCTCAAGACTTTCTGAAGTGCAAGGCGACACGCACTCGTTCCTCTAAAGTATGGGAATTCTTTCATTTGGAGGCTGGAGTCTTTTGAGTCTATGGTGGAGAGGAGAACGCTGAAAAAACTGTTATCCATCATTGACAATGATCAGCACCCTCTCCATCACACAGTGGTCAGACAGCAGAGCACCTTCTCTCACAGGCTGCTCCAGCTCCGCTGTCGAAGGGACAGATATAGGAAATCATTCCTACCACATTCCATTACACTGTACAATAACAGCCAATAACTTATTGCAACAGTCTCCTGGCACCTTATATTTCCTTATATTCCTGTACAATTGTTCTTATCTTTATCTTGCACTAAAATTAGTTTAAATTAGTTTATATTTGAATACATTTTTTTTTACACATACATACACTTTTTATTTCTGTTTGCATTCATTCTGTGTATTCCTATGCTGCTGCTACGTTGCAATTTCCCAGCTTGGGATCAATAAAGTATTTCTATTTCTATTTCTATTTAAAAGGAAACAATTCTGTGATATATCGTCTTTCCAAAATGGAGCTGGCCTTCCATTGTAGCACAATGTACCAGCACCTGAAGAGGAGCCACTGCAGATGACAGAGCACCCTAAGTTCTTACTCCCCACTTTGCACTTGATGTTGGAGTGGTCTATAACACGTTGTCGACACCTACAATTTTAGGTCTACCGTGTATGTTTTCTGTGTAACTAATTACTATATGTAATATAGTCGTGTTTACAAGATGTGACACGCTTCAGAAACCTAAGTCAACAAACGGTTGTAACGTTATGTCTTCATTGAATGTCGTCGATGGGTCAGTGAGCAGTTACATTCCTGTTTTAAACGGAATAGTCCGTAAGTGTCCCTACATGGAACTGTGTTCACTGTCATGCCGTGACTGCGCAAGTGACATTTATGCTACACACATAGGATTTGATTAGCCTACTTGTTGATATTTAATCAATGGGCATAGCCTGTAGGCTGAGCTGGATACATAGAAAAATCATATATTGTGTTTCTTTGTTGTTGGTTTATCATTATATTTATTTTAATGTGTGTGTGTGTACTTTATGTTTTCAGGGATAGGAAGAACGCCATGACATGACATGGCTGCTGGCTCCCGATGTCGCTGATCATTTTGATTTATTTTTTGTTGGGAAAAGCACTCTGTTCAGATTCAAGATGAACGGCGTGCTCACTTCCTTTTGAGTTTGATTTGGTCTTCGGTCCGAGGTAGAACTAAGTCTAAGAGGCCCAGGCACTCCTTCATTAAAATGTCTTAATTACAAACATGACATGTCCTAAATGGGGCCTTCTTCAGGGCATGAAGAAGACCCCATTTAGGAAATGTCATGTTTGTAATAAAGACATTTTAATGTAATTTAATTTAACCATCAGAGATTTCTTTCTCTACACTGCCTCAAAGCACTCTCGGTATTAGCTTGAAGCCCTCCAGTTTACATTGGTTACTGTATTCTTTCAATTGCTCTAAACAAGTATTTTTGGTGACCTTTTTGTTTTCTTATTGAACGCTAGACATCAAGTTGTTATGTGTTTTCAAGGCTTCAAGGTTTTATTGAATGCTACCTCGAGCGATAAACATATATTGCAATGTTAAGGTCTGGAATTCATGTTTTTTCATTTAGATATGTAAATCAACATGTATAAATTGCTATTAGTCAATTAATGAGGAGACAATCGATAATCAAATCAAATTCAAATCGGACAAAAAAAAAAAGAATCGTTAGATTAATCGATGCATCAAAAAACTAATCGCTAGATTGTTTTTTAATTGTTTAACTGGTTCACCTAGCAATCGAAATGCTTGAAACTTGTTCTGGTGACTTTCTTACTGGATTAGCAGCAATGAAATGTTTCACCTTCTTATTACAAATGTACTCTTTGTAAGTCGCTTTGGATAAAAGCGTCTGCTAAACGCCCTCAATGTCAACGTGTGGTCATGTCAAAGTCGCCCTGCATCTCGCCCTGTTCTCCCACCCCCCCCGTAGTAGAAGAAGAATTACTCTTGATCCCGTCAGGAAAATTTGGTCTCTCGATCGTGAATTAATGGAACACTCAGAACACAGTGATGGTGAGGCACACAGTGAGGTGAAGCACACACTTAAACCCCATGCAGTGAGCTGCTCTGCAACAGCAGCGCTCGGGGGAGCAGTGAGGGTGCCCTGCTCAAGGGCCGTCCGTACCGGTCGGGGGGTTCAAACCGGCGACCCTCCGGTTACAAGTCCGAAGCCCTGACCGGTAGGCCGCGGCCGCCCCACCCTTAAATTTTTTCCCGTCTGCCACTAGCCTTGTCAACAAGGCCCGGAGCCCCCACTGACACTGACTCTCTCCCTCCCCCCACACAGACCTACATGCTACATTAACGTGGCATCTTCAGATCGTCTGCGTTACATTAACGCACAGTGTGTACAGTGTGCACTCATTCGGGTCCACCATTTTTCCATTTTCCTCTGCATGCACTACTGCTCTGTATTCCATATCCATATTCATATTCATACTCATATTCATTGTACATTGTATATATATATTTATTTTATTTTATTATGGTTATTTTACTTTTCTACTTTTTTACTTTTTTTTACTTACTTATATTTTTAATACTGTTTTTTCCCTTGCACCAATTGCACCAAGTCGAATTCCTTGTAGGTGTAAACCTACTTGGCAATAAACTTGATTCTGATTCTGATTCTGATTCTGATTCTAAAACCCCACCTTGTACGACCACCTGGTTGCTGGGCACCAGGATCTGCTGCCCGTCGCTGGTCTGGGCGTACTGGAGGATGGTGGTGCCCGGCTGCGTGGCCGTGTTCATGGTCAGAGTCTGCAGACCGTCCGTGCCGTTGTTGGCCAGCTGGATGGCCCCGCCCTGGGTGATGGCGACTGTTGGAGAGGGACACACACACACACGCACGTGTCAGGCAGGTAGGTAGACGGAGTCGCCATGCACGGCGGTTGTTGTTGCTATGGTCACCAGGCGCGGTTTGTCGCTGTGCATCAAAGGGATGCTGTGGCCTGTGTTTGTGGTTTTTACATTGTTACCATGGGGATAGGTCGTACTTTCACTTCACAGAAATGGAGGCCGTGGCCCCGACAGCCTTCTGTTCCAAGAGGGACAATAAAATAATAATAATATAATACAAAAAAACATCTTTTCTTCTGCCACTATCATCGTCTTACCTGGGGTTCATTTAGGATTATAACTCAGTAGTTTTACTTCATGATTGTGTCCCTGGATGCACCTTTAACGGTCCAATTCTTGACTTCAAATCTGTGGTTTTATTTGCATTAACCCGCTCAGAGCGGTTCAAACGCAGAAACACACAATGTGTCGGGCTCAAGACGATAAAAACGCCAACTGCATTACTGCTTTATTTTGTAATTCGTAATAATTCAGAATTTGAGTCTCCAGTCTGTTTCGCATAGATGGGAGATGGGCTCGGCACTGTGGGGCCGGTCCAGGAGAGCCCCCGACTCACTGTACTGCCCGCTGCTGGTCGGCATGGTAACCCTAGTGATGCGACTCACTGTACTGCCCGCTGCTGGTCGGCATGGTAACCCTAGTGATGCGACTCACTGTACTGCCCGCTGCTGGTCGGCATGGTAACCGTAGTGATGCCACCCACTGTACTGCCCGCTGCTGGTCGGCATGGTAACCGTAGTGATGCGACTCACTGTACTGCCCGCTGCTGGTCGGCATGGTAACCGTAGTGATGTGACTCACTGTACTGCCCGCTGCTGGTCTGGTAGATGGGGGTCGGCATGGTAACCGTAGTGATGCCACCCACTGTACTGCCCGCTGCTGGTCGGCATGGTAACCGTAGTGATGCGACTCACTGTACTGCCCGCTGCTGGTCGGCATGGTAACCGTAGTGATGTGACTCACTGTACTGCCCGCTGCTGGTCTGGTAGATGGGGCTCGGCATGGTAACCGTAGTGATGCCACCCACTGTACTGCCCGCTGCTGGTCGGCATGGTAACCGTAGTGATGCGACTCACTGTACTGCCCGCTGCTGCTCTGGTAGATGGGGGTCGGCATGGTAACCCTAGTGATGCGACTCACTGTACTGCCCGCTGCTGGTCGGCATGGTAACCGTAGTGACGCCACCCACTGTACTGCCCACTGCTGGTCAGCATGGTAACCATAGTGATACGACTCACTGTATTGCCCGCTGCTGCTCTGGTAGATGGGGGTTGGCATGGTGACCGTAGTGATGCGACTCACTGTACTGCCCGCTGCTGGTCGGCATAGTAACCGTAGTGATGTGACTCACTGTACTGCCCGCTGCTGCTCTGGTAGATGGGGGTCGGCATGGTAACCGTAGTGATGCGACTCACAGTTACTGCTGCTGCTCTGGTAGATGGGGGTCGGCATGGTAACCGTAGTGATGTGACTCACTGTACTGCCCGCTGCTGCTCTGGTAGATGGGGGTCGGCATGGTAACCGTAGTGATGCGACTCACTGTACTGCCCGCTGCTGGTCTGGTAGATGGGGGTCGGCATGGTAACCGTAGTGATGGCCGGCGCCGCGTCGTCTTCTGACTTCTCCTCCTCTATCCGGGGGACGGCTGGGGCGTCTGACGAAAGGTCGTTCAGGATCTTCCTGTACGCGCGCACAGCGGGGGGGGGGGGGGGGGGGGGGGGGGGTCCATTAGCGCCAGGGGTTCCAGTAAAACTGCCTCGGTGTGTCTGCTGGTGCGAGGGGGTTACCTGTAGGACGGCCGTCTGGACAGAATCTCTCGTCTCTTCTGGGAGTCGGTCACGCTGTCCACCGACTCCTGGGAGTCTTCGCTCTCACCCACCGTCGAGATCTGCAGCCACAACACATGGTACAGTCGCAAACCACTGTACCAACATACTTAACAACTATATATATCTATACTAAATACACACACACACACACATATAAAGAGAGAGAGAGAGAGACACACTGATGCTGATATTCAGGAGTATTTAAATGGTATTGGTTAGCCTGCTTAGCGCTACTACAGAATTGAGTTTTGAGTTGAATGAGATCAGAGAGAGAGACAGACAGACAGACAGAGAGAGAGAGAGACACACACACAGACAGACAGACAAAGAGAGAGAGACACACACACAGACAGACAGACAGACAGACAGACAGACAGAGCTGTATACCTGGACGGTCTGGACCTGGGGGGACTGGATGACGGAGGGCTGGGCTGCCTGAATGACTCCGTGGACCTGGACTGTCTGTCCGTTGGGCAGCTGGACCAGAGTGACAGTTGGGCCTGTGGTGGTGACCTGGCCGGCCGCGATGGACGCCTGGATGGACCACGTCATCATCATCATCATCGTCGTCACAACCAGCCAAGAGTGAGGTCATAGTGATGTGATTATGCCGGCCATATAAGGAGATGTCGGGAAATGCCCCAAAAGGGATCGGATGGGGGACTAATATGCTAAATATCCCTTGTGGACATATTTAGGAGATCATTCCTACCACATTGCATTACACTGTACAATAACAGCCAATAACTTATTACAACAGTCTCCAAGCACCTTATATTTCATTATATTCTGTACACTGTTCTTTATCTTGCACTAAAATTAGTTTATATTTTTAATATACATATTTTTTTACACAAACATACACTTTTTATTTCTAATTGCATTCATTCTGTGTATTCCAATGCTGCTGCTACGTTGCAATTTCCCAATTTGGGATTAATAAAGTATTTCTATTTCTATTAATAAAGTAATCTTTTCAATAAATGTCAGACATTCTTTCTTATCTCTGATTCTGCTAGAAATTGTTTTGAAATTCGATTTTGTATTTCATTGCTCGCTCCAATAACAAAAGTCAATACTTCTAATGTGTTGACTTTTAATAATCTAAGTTGGTTCTTCTCTAACACTTCTAATAATCTAAGTTGGTTATCTACCAACTGCACTGTCCATCTCAATGATGATTACTATGTATGTATATAGGTTCTAATTTTTTCACCTGATCTGACTTTAAGAGCTCGCATATAATTTAATCTTGTTTAGGTAAATCTATTTATTGTTTATTGTGTATAGTCAGGTTTTTATTGCACTCCTCTATCCCCTTGTACTGCTGGTCACTGTGAATTTCTCCTAAGGGGGATTAATAAAGGAATATCTTATCTTAATGTTATAACTCCGCATGTTTGAAGGACAAATAATGTATATAAAAAGATAGACAAAACAAGTGTGTGTGTGTGGGGGGGGGGGGGGGCTCAAACCACCACACGTCACTTGGGTAACCTTCGTCAACCAACCACCACGCGCTATAAAAAAGGGGTGCTCTGTGTCTTTAATAGCTCCACAAGTCAGTCGAGGTTGTGTTTTTTTTTTTTTTTTTACCTGTGCCAGGGTGGCAATCTGTTGGGCTTCTGCCTCCGTTACCGTGGTTTCACTTTGCTGTGAGTCTGTCCCAGCTTCCATTGTCACTCAAGAGAGTTCTGACACACACACACACACACACACACACACACACACACACACACACACACGACGTTTTACTTTAGGGGCCGAGGAGAAAGTTGTACTTCACACACTCAACGTGAAGGAAAAAAGTCAGTAGCAGGAAGAAAAACAAGGTCTGTTTTGTATTTAACTGTACTCGGGGCAATGCATTTTCACGGTGTTATAAAGTGTCTTGAGCAGCGCCCCGGGGCCATGCTGATATATATGTAGGGGGTGGGCGTGGCATCTGCGCTCCATACATTAGTATTATAAAAATCACAAAGCATCTCGCGCTTTAGTCCTTGGTCTATGACGTGTGCTCGCGTACACAAGACACGTGCAGCATGACGTCAACACAAAAAACAGCCCAAAGTTGTTGCCGCTCGCGTCTATTCGGCTCAGCGCTGTGCAGACGCTGCGTTCACGTCGTGTGGGAGTTATAATATACAGTAGACAAATGAACACGTTTGGGAAACACAACCGGAATAGATGTAATAGCAGCAGGTGTGTCGTGTCCTCTACAATGTGCTTGGTTTACAAATACTCCGATGGGAACACACGAGCACGGCCATTATGTTGCTGGTCTGTCGCTGAACATTGGCCAGTTGGCAGGCTTCCCGCCGCCGTCTTCCATTTGAACGCAGCGTTAGCCGCGCGCTAATGCTAAACCAGGTCCAACCCATTTTTAACCGTGGGCGCCAACTAGCAGGCTAGTGGAAACCCCATACAACAGTTAGAATGCTAACTAGCATCATGCTACCACTAAACCGTAGAGGGGTTCGGGTGATGATTTGACGTGGGCTCAAACAAGCAGGCAATGCTAGTGGGAGCCCATACAAGAAATGACTAGCATTATGCTACCGATAGGCTGTGTGTGTGTGTGTGTGTGTGTGTGTGTGTGTGTGTGTGTGGAGGTTAGCCTGTAGGCGTGGGCGCAAACTAGCAGGCTAGTGCTAGCCCGTAGAAGCAGAGTAGCTATGCCGACCAACACGCCTTCAAGTTGGTAAAAGGGCAGATTTCCTAAACGGATTGAAAAACAACCCTTTCAACGCGGCTATGTGAGGGGTAACAGACCAGCAGTAGTGCCACTAGCAAGTAGCACGGAGCTAGTTAGCATGGAGCCAAGTAGCTGGAAGCGTAATCTCTGTATGGAGGGAAAGGTCTGAATGCAATGGGTGCCAGTTTTTTTTTTTTTTTTTTGCAATCCAGGGACCCACTTTCACTAGGCAAGTTGTTCACTCCAAACCCCGCCGATCTGCACATGTTTTAAACCACTTCACCCATGCACACAACAAAATGTAGGATGTGTTTTAATACAATGCGAGGCAGCACAGTAGCCCACAACTGCCATTTAAATATATATATATACACCAAAGTCCCACTTGTGTTGCTTGCAGAGAGCCTGCAACACAGCCGCCATGATTTCTTTGTTGGCCGCTGCTACTTGTTTAATTCCACCGCATGAACCCCCGCAACGCGCCCGATCACTTTGGACAAGCATCGGACGCGTATCCTCTTACCGATACTGACTCGCTTCGTCACTCCCGGGTCTCCGGAGCTCCACTTTTATCCAGGCCGACACGTAAGAGACCGCGTCAGGCTACACCTCCGTCGCGTCACCGAGAACAACAACGCGGAGAGGAGGACGAGAGGCGAGGCGACTACGACGACCAGCATCATCGAAGCGCCGACGGAGCCCGAGTGGTGACGGAGAGAGCCGAGGAGGTGAGCCAAGTGGGCGGTTGCGCATGCGGCGTGCGAGTCTGTGTGAGGGAGATCAGTGTTCTTGTAAACAAGGGGTTTAGTGGCCATCATTTTCAGTTTTCACTGTGTTTATTTTAGCGGTGTGATTCTTATGTAGCCTATTAGGTAATGTTTTACTTTATGCGTTTATAATAAGTAAAATAAAGCGGCAATGGCTTTGCTGAAAGATAAAAATGACTGTGTAAAAAATAGAGGATAAAATAAATCGAAGTAATAAATTATTATTATTATTAAATTATTATTATACTGCAATGCAATGAAAATATGAAGAAGAACATGCAAATATGCACAAAGTACATATATTAAATATACAACAACAACTATGAAGTCACTCAGGAACTACTCACAAATATGGAGATATTACACTTGTATCTTGAAAACTGAAATGGTGCCTGTTGAACATGTATATAAAGTATAACAATGGTGGAGTTATAGTTTATATAGTTATATAGTTTTTAGATAGGTTTCTTGCATACAAAATTACAATGAATAACATAATATGCAACGCAGTACCAAGAACAGATACACATTTGCATAATAATAATCACTAAAAGATGCAAGGGTATAATAGTCATGGGCCTAATTCACCTAGCGGCCATCTTGGTTCCAAACACGAGCCGGGGTGGCCGCAGTTTAGACCCAAAATGGCCGCTCAGTGGCCCCAACCTAAAAATGACCCCAGCAGAATGCTGCAGATTTCCTTTCCCCTGCTAGACCTGTCCAGACCTGCCCTGTGCAAGTATGAACCAGAGAACAACCTGCTCTGGAATATAACACCACAGAAGCCCACTGGCCTCCTTACTATGAGAGTCTACAACATATACATGTCATCGTAATTGTACACACACAAACCCAGAAGGTAATAGGCCTACAAGATGTATACATCTTATATTATCTTCTGTGTAAAGAAGGCCTGCTTTACTCAGATCCCAGTCAGTGATTATATGAGAAAATACCTATAAATATCCAGGCTTACATAATTTTTCTTCTTCACGTTTTCATCATTCAGATACATTTATATCACCATTGATTTAATTTATGAAAAAAAAGTTTTCAGGACTTTACAGTAGAGGCTGCACTGTTGCGTTATGACCAGTAGGTGGCAGCAGATCACCGTTATTCGATTTCGCTGTTCGGGGACAGCAGCGTGTGTTGGCTTGCAAAGTCAATTGGATATTGTGCGTTTTATGTAGAATCGATACTGTTATATTGGCTGTGCACTGAAAGAAAAGAAAAAAAAAACGATTAATTGTTCCGTTACGAGGACCAGGTACTTAAGCAACATATTGGCTTCATAATGTTGTTTTTCACAATCCTCCCGACGCCACTTTCTTCAGCGTTTCCTTGAAATTGCACTTTGTCTCCAACTATAAAACACGCTTATTACCGGTTGCTTAATAAGCCTGTTTTATAGTTGGAGGCTACTTTCTGAGTAGAAGGAGTAAAATAATATTAGATGTGACAGATGGCGGCGTTCCCGGGAGAAATATCAGACCTTGAGCCAATTTATGCCTCTAATATTTATGCGCAAGGTCATTTCTGAGCCCTTTAAATAACCTCAAACATGCAGCAGTACATGCACACAAACACACATGCACACGCTCATGCATACACACATGCAGGCACACTCACGCTAACACACCGACACCCACGCACACCCACGCACACCCACACGCAGGCAGACATGCTAACACACACACACACACACACACACGCACACGCACACGCACACACCCACGCACACCCACACGCAGGCAGACATGCTAACGAGCACACACACACACGAAGGCAGACATGCTAACGCGCACACACACACACACACCCACACGCAGGCAGACATGCTAACGCGCACACACACACACGCACACACACACACACACACACACACACACACCCACACGCAGGCAGACATGCTAACACACACAAACACAGTCTACCGACAGGCGCGCGCACACACACACACACAAACGGACTGAGGATGTAGTGTCTTGTTGTTATTGCTGTACGCGTAGAGGGCCGATCATAAAACAACTGCGTCCTTTATACTTAGGCCCAATCTCAATTCTCTAGCTTACCCCTTCCCCTTACCCCTTCCCCTTGGTTTTGCGCGTTCACGTGAGACCAAGGGCTGTCTCAATTCTCATTTCGACCGAGGGGAAGGGCCAAGGGGAAGGGGTATACGCCCCTTGAAACCAAGTAAGATCGGGAGCTTACTTGAAACCAAGGGGTACCCATTACAATGCGCAACCGGCAACAATCGCGGCCAGATCTCAACGAGAGTCACATAAATGTAAGTATTTTCGGCTGAAATAATTGATTTAAAATTTACGACGGTATTGTTTTGTGCTCTAAACAGTCCTGTACCTATATATTTGCAACCATATTCTTAATCGAAATTTTTTTGAAAATCGATATGCGAACTCAAAACTTTTTTGAAAATCGATATGCGAACGTTACATTGCTGAGTGCACAACTACACATTTCTCTGACTAGCAATGAATTAGCAAAAACTCCATGCATGTCTAGTTTACTAAACACAATTAGCAGCGAATTCCGTTTGATATCAGTGTAGACAACTAGAGACAAATCGATACGTGCTTTACATATATCGTCCTTTTTCACACAGGTTAAGGAACGCCGGAGGAAACCCGGCAGCTGATACGTTTTCGGCACGAAAACGAGCAGAAATTTCTGAAATCAAAATACGCTTCAAAGCAAATGTGGGAGTGAGTCATGCGTTCAATGCTGTAGCCATTCATAATTGTAAATAAAGACATGTTGGTTAACGAAGACATTTCTGAACATCAATGAAATTCAAAACCGTATTAACTGAAAAAGATACAAAACACCATGCAGTGTGTATAACAAATTGTCAATATTTTGTCGTCAATGTATGATGACGTAACCGTAACGAGTGTTGTCTCAATTCATAGGGGCATGTAGCCCTTACCCCTCTGTTTCAAGGGCCAAGACGTAGGGGAAGGGGAAGGGGAAGGGCCAAGGGGAAGGGGAAGGGGTAAGATAGAGAATTGAGATTGGGCCTTAGTCTTACCTGAAGTCAGGGGCGGAGCGGGGGGGTGGCTTTCGGGGGCTTCAGCCCCCGAATTTCACTTCAAAAGCCCCGGATCTTTTTTTAAGCTTTTGAAGTTATGACAACCGAATGGTTATTGGTTCTTTCCATTTAATAGTATTGTCTTGAGCAGGCCCTGCAACCGAAAATGTAGGCTATGAATTAGAAGGGATTTAGGATTTGCCAGTGTCCAGCAGGTCACCCTAAAAGGGACTAGAATGCAGGAAATTGCATCTTAGAAATGAAACATTTCCTGGGGGAGAACCCCCAGACCCCCCTCTGGGCTAAGCCCCGGATGTACACAAAGTCTGGCTCCGCCCCTTCCTGAAGTGAAACAACCACCGCCTTCTGATTCGCTAACATATTCGCTGTCACGGGTTTTGGATTGTTCTCCTGCCTCGCACGCCGCGTACCTGCGGACTTGTTCACCAATTGATCACATTGATTTCCCTTGAATGCACTCTGGCCAGCTGGGACGTGCACCCCGACGGGAGATGGGGCTGTGTCCGCGCATTGTTCAGGCATGGTTAGCGAGCGCCACCTGAATGTGCATTTCCTGCAAGAGCCCCCCCCCCGACAGACAATTTGTAATGTAATAAATTAGCATACATCTCCTGCATAACGGGCTCGTACCAGAAGACGTGGTTATGTTAAGTCAACGTTTACTGTGGCGAGGCTTCCTTCTGGTTTCATTACAAAGGAAAAAAAAAAAAGTGGTTTTACATGAGCGAATGCTAATTGACGCGACTAATTAACTGGTGCCTGTTAAAATGAGACGAAAAGCTAGGGAGGTGTAAACTAGAAACACAGAAGTATTTAGAAAAAGACCCATCGCCCTCTCTCTGGAAATGCATGTCTTTGTTATGTTACCCTTTATGATGATGTGCTCAGCTCATCTTTACTGGTCACTTTCAAGTTCCCAACTTACATTTCCGGTGTTCCCCCTTAAACATATTCTAACAGTCTTTATACAAACTCTCTGTCTGTCTGTCTGTCTGTCTGTCTGTCTGTCTGTCTGTCTGTCTGTCTGTCTGTCTGTCTGTCTGTCTGTCTCTCTCTCTCTCTCTCTCTCTCTCTCTCTCTCTCTCTGATCTCATTCAACTCAAAACTCAATTCTGTAGTAGCACTAGTATGCTAAGCAGGCTAACCCATATAATTTTAAATACTCCTAAATATCAGCACCCTGTGTGTGAGAGTGTGTGTGTGTGTGTGTGTGTGTAATGTGAGTGTGTGTGTGTGTGTGTATATGTGTGGGTTTATGTGTAATGTGTGTGTGTCTGTGTGTTTGTGCGTGTACATGCGTGTGTGTAATGCGAGTGAGTGTGTGTGTGTGTGTGTGTGTGTGTGTGTGTGCGTGTGTGTGTGTGGTTCACTGTGGGCTACCTTACCTGAACTGCATATGATCCAGTGCACCTGACTGCAGTCGCCATGGATACCGCCCCCCCCCCCCCCCCCCCCCCCCCCTCCTGCAGTCTTAGACGCACACCTGCCTGTGCATGTACACACACACATGCACAACTAAACACACACACACACACACACACACGTGCAGGGTAGTCAACTCTGAAGGGGTGAGATGCTGAGGAGTAAGACGAAGAGCTACTGTGGTAAAGAGAGGGAGGGTTAGGGAGGAGAGAAGGAAGGAGGCAGTGGGAGAGCGAGAGAGGGGAGTAGTGAAGGAAGGAGGGAGGGAGGGAGGGGGGGGGACGTGAGAGGAAAGAAGAGAGAGTTTAAAACTCACTAAGGTGCTGTGTGTGTGTGCAGTACTGCTGGAAGTATCATATCCCATAGAGGGGCATTGAGGAACAGAAGGTCACCGGTTTGAGTCCCAGCACAGCACTGGAGAAACGGTGCCGGTGCTGGTGGAAAAGCTGGTTACCCTAGTAACGCCCGTTCCCTTCTTAGCGACCGTTGTCAAGGAAGCCCGGAGCATAGCAACCTAGAAGCCCCAGAAAATCTGTGCCTTCTCAGAGAGATTGAATATGTGTGTGTGTGTGTGTATGTATGTGCGTGTGTGTGATCTATTTCACAGCTGATACAGTCATCAGTCAACCCCCACCCCCGCTACCCAGGCTAGAGGTTGCCATGGATACCGCTTCCCACTCATCCACGATGACCCCTGACCTCCTGTGGTGTCATGGACTGGGAAGCAGAGCAACAGGCCCTGGGCAAGAGACATAGCATCTTTTTCTCTGTCTCTCTCTCTCTCTCTCGCGCCACATCCTCTTGGTGTGTGTGTGTGTGTCTGTGTGTGTGTGTGAGACAACAGCATTTAGGGCATTTAGCAGATGCTTTTATCCAAAGCCACTTACAAAAAGTACATTTGTTATTAGAAGGTGAAACATTTCATTGCTGCTAATACAGTAAGAAAGTCACCAGAACAAGTCTCAATTGCAAGGTTAACCATTGCTAGTATACATAGTAAACATCTAGTAAACATCTAGTAAACATCCCTGACTAAGTGCCAAGTTACAAGGAGCAATTAAAGTGCCAAGATGTACAACAAATAAGAGCATGAGGGTAGGGTTATGCAGGGTTCAGATGAACTCTGAACAAGTGGGTCTTGAGTCTCTTCCGGAAGATAGGGAGTGACTCTGCAGTCCTGACATTGGCAGGGAGCTCGTTCCACCACTGCGGTGCCAAAATGGAGAAGAGCTGAGACTTCGAAGTAGCCTTGCGAGCCCATTTTATATGGCAATGTAAACAAAGTATAGTGGACGTCTGGTGATCCTAGTAGACCCCGAGGAGATATTGAAAATATGGCTTGTTCTACGATATAGCTGTCCTACCCCATTCTCCCATGCCAGGAGTCTATCCTACCCCATTCTCCCATGCCAGGAGTCTATCCTACCCCATTCTCCCATGCCAGGAGTCTATCCTACCCCATTCTCCCATGCCAGGAGTCTATCCTACCCCATTCTCCCATGCCAGGAGTCTATCCTACCCCATTCTCCCATGCCAGGAGTCTATCCTACCCCATTCTCCCATGCCAGGAGTCTATCCTACCCCATTCTCCCATGCCAGGAGTCTATCCTACCCCATTCTCCCATGCCAGGAGTCTATCCTACCCCATTCTCCCATGCCAGGAGTCTATCCTACCCCATTCTCCCATGCCAGGAGTCTATCCTACCCCATTCTCCCATGCCAGGAGTCTATCCTACCCCATTCTCCCATGCCAGGAGTCTATCCTACCCCATTCTCCCATGCCAGGAGTCTATCCTACCCCATTCTCCCATGCCAGGAGTCTATCCTACCCCATTCTCCCATGCCAGGAGTCTATCCTACCCCATTCTCCCATGCCAGGAGTCTATCCTACCCCATTCTCCCATGCCAGGAGTCTATCCTACCCCATTCTCCCATGCCAGGAGTCTGTGTGTGCTCCAACATGCTCATGACAGTCAGCAGATACTTTAGATTCACCAAACAACTCACCCTATACTCACACTGACGGGCGACCAAGCGTATTTGTGCTCGGTGATATTCGCCTGGTGGGCGTTCCAGGGGAGTGTCTGTGCTTGTTAATTTACTTTAGGAAGTGCAACTGTCAAGAAAAATATCCAGCCATACCCATGACGTTTTCTGGTTTAACAACATTTATTTATGGATAGGTTTCGAAGCACATACCAGGGTACAGTCACATTCGTTAGATATATCCATAATCCTATCTCTTGCCGACGTGGTCCTCCATGTTGGATTATTTTCTGAAGTTGCGCGGCCGCCACGCCTCCTTCGCTAAGATTGGCTTTCGCAAAAAAATCGCCGCGTTTTTTCGCTCGACATTTGCTGTTTTTCGCGTTTTGCAGCCCACACACGCTTTGTGTGGGCTCTGTCTAAAAAAACGCCAGTGTGAGCGTAGGGTCAGTGTGGGGTAGGGATCCACTATCGAGGGCACCGTCCCTGGTGTCGATCACTCAAGCATCAGAAGTCCCTAGGGTATGGGGCAGAGAAGGGCCAGCCAGCTATAGCAGGTGCACCCAGGTGTTCATCACTGCCCAGGGTTTCCACAAAGATAAGGCTGAGCCTAAAATGCCCCACATAGATAGGGCTGAATATAAATAGCTAAAAATGAAGAGCACACAAAACAAGTTGGGGGGAGATCATGCACAAAACACAAAGTTCCTAGAGGGATGTTCATTTTCCATTAGTATGTGTGAGACTATGTGTGTGTGTATCTGAGATCATGTGTGTTTTTGCGTATTTCTTACTTAGTGGGATCCAATGACCGGGATTGTATGATTGTAGGAGTATGATTTTAACAAGCTCAGGAGCCTCTACTGATAGGCCTCCTGTGTTTTTTTCACTTGGCACACAAGGTGACAATTTCTGGGTACGCGTGTGTATGTGTGTGTGAAAACGTTGCTCTCTATCGCCCCCTATGTGGCATTGCATCAGATACACATGGAAGTTCACGGCATTTAGCAGACGCTTTTCTCCAAAGCGACTTACAAAGAGTACATTTGTCATAAGAAGGTGAAACCTTTCATTGCTGCTAATACTCTCAACTCAACTCAACTTTATTTGTAAAGCACTTTTAAAGTAAACAAGAAACAAAAAAAATAAATAAAACAGGGATAAACACTAAAATAAATAGTTGCATTGCTTTCCAAAAAACAATAAATAAAAGCAAACCATAAAAACATTAAAACAAGAGCAGAGTCTCATGCGCAGTTGAAAGCCAAGGAATAAAAATAGGTTTTAAGGTGAGTTTTAAAAATGGACAGTGATGAGGCTTGTCTGATGAAGGCAGCTCATTCCACAACTTGGGGGCTGCAACAGAGGAAGCTCTGTCCCCTCTGAGCTTCCACTTTGACCTCGGTACCTCCAGGAGCAGCAGATCAGCTGACCTGAGGCACCGAGCAGGAGCGTGGGGGGGGGGGGGGGAGGAGCTCAGAGAGGTAAGGCGGGGCCAGACCATTTCAAGATTTAAAAACAAATAAAAGAATCTTACAATGGACTCTAAAATGCACAGGCAGCCAGTGGAGGGAGGCCAGGATGGGAGTTATGTGCTCCCTTTTACCAACTCCAGTTAAGAGGCGAGCAGCCGCGTTCTGCACTAACTGGAGCCGTGCGAGGGCAGGACTGGCTGTCTCCAAAGTACAGCGAGTTACAGTAATCCAGCCGAGAGGTAACAAAGGCATGGATTACTGTTTCAAAGTAATCTGGTGCATAAGAAAAGGCTTCACCTTGGCCAGCTGCCTGGTCTGGAAAAAGCTGGACCTTACAACAGCACTTATCTGACAATCTAATTTAAAATCACTGTCCATCTTAAAACCTAAATTTGTGACAGTCAGCCTTACAAAATCTGCCAGAGGGCCCAAGTCAACAGTAGGGGTCACGCAAGAGCCACTAGGCCCAAACACCATCACTTCTGTCTTCTTCTCATTAAAAATGCAAAAAGTTCAAGGCCATCCAAGCCCCGATGTCTTCGAGACATGACAGGAGCGGTGTGAGGGAGAAAGCATCTTTTATTTTCAGCCGCACATATATCTGACTGTCATCAGCGTAACAATGAAAAGGGATGCCGTGCTTTCTCAAAATGGAGCCCAGAGGCAGTAAATACAGAGAAAAAAGCAGGGGCCCTAAAATCGACCCCTGTGGAACCCAACACAGCAGCGGAGCGGGGCTGGACTCCGAGGTACCGAGGCTTACACTCAAACTTCTGTCGGTTGGATAGAACTTGAACCACTCCAGTGCAGTACCACCGATGCCAACTAGGTGGCGTAACCGAGCCAATAGAGTGATATGTAGAAATTATTTCTTTAAAGTGGCATTTGCGGCCTTGAGCGCAGTTTCCAAATTTATTTATTTTTTATTTTTCTATCCCTCTTCCACTCTAGCCTCTCCATTAGGTAACATTGAGGGGATTTTTTGGCGTGTTTTTGCAGAATAATTCAAAACCTATTTGCCAAAACCCTTAGAAAAGTCACAGGACACCGATCCCGGCTAAGCCGCACGTTTTGATACCTTTTTTGTGTATGTGCGACCAAAACTGTGGGAGGAGTAGTTGACCAAAAAAATGTACGGAAGAATAATAAGAATATTAAGTATGGCGGATAGTATATTGTGTCCTTCTACAAGCACACTCAATGAGAATTGGGGGCTCGTGGATTTGGAAAAGTCTCCATGGTTAGGGAAGTGTTGAGCAGGAGATTATTTGAGTACCATGTTATTGCGCTGTCTACCTAATGGTGATGTTTTGTGATGATGGTGCCCGGTAGATAGTCAGCTAACCAGGGATGTGAATTGGTTGGTGTAGAGGGCAAAGAGGATGCAGGATGTAGTATGTAAATCCCTGATGCAGTCCTGCACTTTCCTTGGTAATCGTGTACAAATGGAAACTATTAATGTCTCCAGATAAGTCACTTTGTCCCTTGCCAAGATATAAAAACTAGAATGTGTGTGTGTGAGTAAGTGAAACGATATAGAAACTGGTAGTTTCTATAGAAACTGGTGTAGAGATAAAAGTCTCAAATTCTGTTAATTTGAAGTGATATTTCTGATTAGGAACTGCACTTTATGTTGCCTGATTTTTTACAGCGGTGTCTAACTACTGGAATGGTGAGCTGACGAGTATGTGTGTGTGTGTGGGTGTGTGTGCATTCATACTATTTATAAATTCTGAAACAATCTAAACAATCAGATTTTGCACGGCCATTACATAGAAGATGTAATTACAAACCGTTACAACTTTACATCTCTTTCCTTTACAACTCTTTACTTTACGGTTTCCTTTACAACGCTTTACTTTACACTTTCCTTTACAACAGCGCTAATGAATCACACTTTGCCGTGACGCTAGAACATCCAGGTCCACGCATGCTCTGAGGAATCACCACACCTCCATCTATGGCATGATGCAGTGACACCATCAAGTGGTAGTGGTAGCCCCATGGCTCCTGGACTAGCGATGAGCTAACCACTAGCCATGAGCTAATCACTACATTTATTTATTGGGACCTTTCGGTCTTTATTTGTCATTCCCATGTTTTTTTTGATGTGGGAATGAAATGTGTTCTCTGCATTTGACCCATCCTATTGTACATAGGAGCAGTGGGCTGCTATGAGCAGCACCCGGGGAGAAGGTTGGGGTTCAGGGTTCAGTGTCTTGCTCAAGGACACTTCGACATGCAGACAGTTTGGAAGTGGGGATCAAGGGGATCGAACCGCTCTGCCCACCCGCTCTACCCATTGAGCTACTGCTGCCCCTAGCCATGAGCTAACCACTAGCTATGAGCTAGCCAATAGCCACGAGCTAACCACTAGCTATGAGCTAACCAATAGCCATGAGCTAACCACTAGCTATGAGCTAACCACTAGCCATGAGCTAACCAATAGCCATGAGCAAACCACTAGCTATGAGCTAACCAATAGCCATGATCTAACCACTAGCTATGAGCTAACCAATAGCCATGAGCTAACCACTAGCTATGAGCTAACCAATAGCCATGATCTAACCACTAGCTATGAGCTAACCAATAGCCATGAGCTAACCACTAGCTATGAGCTAACCACTAGCCATGAGCTAACCAATAGCCATGAGCTAACCACTAGCTATGAGCTAACCAATAGCCATGATCTAACCACTAGCTATGAGCTAACCAATAGCCATGAGCTAATCACTAGCCATGAGCTAACCTCTAGCAATGAGCTTAGTTGGAACACTACAGTGTCTGACTATTGGCTCTCTGCGCGTATTCAAGTGTGTCTGTCTGCAGAAGGTGTGTGTGTGTGTGTGCATGTGGTCCTGTATGTGCTGAACAAACTGCAATGGTAGGACTTTTGTTGAGCACCCTGGAGGGGGAGAGAGAGTGTGTGTGTGTGTGTGTGTGTGTGTGTGTGTGTGTGTGTGTCAGCAGACACTAGGATTTATAGACGATTGATTAAGTAGCAAGTAGCCTTTCTCTGACCACTGTCGCCGGAGTGTGTCAGAACACACACACACACACACACACACACACACACACACACACACACACACACACACACACACACACACACACACACACACAGGCCAGGGACCCTAGGCCTCTATACTATACACAATATGCACACTACACACTATACTCACACTCACTATAGTCACAGACACACATATCAACACCACCCTCAAGGAGAGTGGAATTATAGTGGGTGGGATATATAGTGAGTGCAGTGTGTGTGTGTGTGTGTGTGTGTGTGTGTGTGTGTGTGTGTGTGTGTGTGTGTGTGTGTGTGTGTGTGTGTGTACAGCATAAGAACATCTGCTTTCCCCCCACTCTATTAATTAGTGATGGAGGCGTTCCATTAAGCAGCTTCCTCATATCTCCTCACTGCTCAGAACCTCTCCTAGTTACTCTGACCTGGACGGGGCTGTCCTCACTCTCCTCCTTTCCTGCTGTCTCATCCTCCCATCACCACTGCCCCCCCCCCCCCACACTCACTCACTCACTCACTCACTCACTCACTCACTCACTCACTCACTCAGACCAGCAGAAGGGGCTGCTCTCTCTCACTAAGTGCTAATGGCTAGCGGTTAGCGATTGCCATTCGGCCCGGGGCCACCGCCCCGGGTGCCAGAGTGGATGGCGGTAACCATGGTGACGGTGACCCCCCCCCCCCCCCCCACCCCCAGCCCACGGTGTTGCGGAGATGGCGGCTACGATATGGAGCAGGCAGGGTGGGTCGGGGGTGTGGATACTGGTCTGTGTGTGTGTGTCACTAGGCTAACGGGTGGCTAGCCCATTAGCGTAGCACGCGGCGCACATCGATCGCCGGCCCATTAGCGAGGAAATGCACACTAAATGTTTCCAAGTGTGTGGGTGTGTGTGTGAGAGAAATAAACACATAATGGGGCGAGTGTATGTGTATGTGTGTGTGTGTTTGTGTCTTTGCTCATGCTGATGTTGCTTTTTCTATGTGTATTTATACAAGTTTTTAACGTGTCTGTGTGTATGTGTGTGCTTTTAGGGGCATTTTGGGGGCAGCCGCGGCCTACTGGCAAGCGCTTCGGACTTGTAACCGGAGGGTTGCCGGTTCGAACCCCGACCATTACGAACGGCTGAAGTGCCCTTGAGCAAGGCACCTAACCCCTCACTGCTCCCCGAGCGCCGCTGTTGGCAGCTCACTGCCTCGGGATTAGTGTGCTTTATCTCACTGTGTGCATCACTGTGTGCTGAGTGTATTCCACTAATTCACGATTGGGTTAAATGCAGAGACCAAAAGAGTAATTCTTCTTCTTTTAGGAATGATTATGTGTATGTATTTTTTGTGTGGTTTCAATGTCTTATTGTGTGCATTTGAAGGTGAATGTTTATGTGTGTGTCTATTGTAACATGTTTGTTATTGAGTGGGGAAGGGCCCTGGTGGCTGATGATGTCATGGTATTGATTCTGACATCAGCTGGCCCAGGCGCTCTGTCACAGCCCCTGAAGCAGAGGCCCCCTTACTTAGAGACCAGTGGGTCAGTCTGTCTGTCCGCCTTTCTGTCTGACTTTGTGTGTGTGTGTGTGTGTCTGTGTGTGTGTCTATGTGTGTGTGTCTGTGTCTGTGTGTGTGTGTGTGTGTCTGTCTATTTGTGTGTGTGTGTCTGTGTCTGTGTGTGTGTATGTGTGTCTGTGTGTGTGTCTGTTTGTGTGTGTGTCTGTATGTGTCTGTGTGTGTGTGTCTGTGTCTATGTGTGTCTGTGTGTGTGTGTGTGTCTATGTGTGTCTGTGTGTGTGTCTGTGTCTGTGTGTGTCTGTGTCTATGTGTGTGTGTGTGTGTCTGTGTCTATGTGTGTCTGTGTGTGTGTGTGTCTGTGTGTCTGTGTGTGTGTGTCTATTTGTGTGTGTGTGTCTGTGTCTGTGTGTGTGTGTGTGTATGTGTGTCTGTGTGTGTGTCTGTATGTGTCTGTGTGTGTGTGTCTGTGTCTATGTGTGTCTGTGTGTGTGTGTGTGTCTATGTGTGTCTGTGTGTGTGTGTGTGTGTCTGTGTCTGTGTGTGTCTGTGTCTGTGTGTGTCTGTGTCTATGTGTGTGTGTGTCTGTGTGTGTGTGTGTCTGTGTGTCTGTGTGTGTGTGTGTATGTGTGTGTCTGTGTCTGTATGTGTGTGTGTGTGTCTGTGTCTATGTGTGTGTGTCTGTGTCTATGTGTGTGTGTCTGTGTCTGTGTGTGTGTGTGTCTATGTGTGTGTCTGTTTGTGTGTGTGTCTGTGTGTGTGTCTGTGTCTATGTGTGTCTGTGTGTGTGTGTGTGTGTGTGTCTATGTGTGTGTGTGTGTGTGTGTGTGTGTCTATGTGTGTGTGTGTCTGTGTGTGTGTGTGTCTATATGTGTGTGTGTCTGTGTCTATGTGTGTCTGTGTGTGTCTGTGTCTATGTGTGTCTGTGTCTATGTGTGTGTGTGTGTGTCTGTGTGTCTGTGTGTGTGTGTCTATGTGTGTCTGTGTGTGTGTGTCTGTGTCTGTATGTGTGTGTGTGTGTCTGTGTCTATGTGTGTGTGTGTGTGTGTGTCTATGTGTGTCTGTGTGTGTGTGTGTCTGTGTCTGTGTGTGTGTGTGTGTGTCTGTGTCTGTATGTTTGTGTGTGTGTCTGTGTCTATGTGTGTGTGTCTGTGTGTGTGTGTGTGTGTGTTGGATGATGCAGCTCTCGTTCAGAATCGGCAGGCATGGGCCTCGGCCCAACAAGATGGTGGCCTGCTAAAGGGCGACCGAGCCAGGTATAATTTATTTATCAGTGATCAAGCAAACAATGAAGAATTGAACCCCAGAGTTTGATACCTCCCCTCTTTAATCACCCCCTCCCCCCTCCCCATGATGTTCTAGAATACCAAACACCCCTCCTCTCGCTCCCTCCCCCACATGTAGAGTAGTTTCCTTGCCTGACATGCGCCGTGTTTCTTCAGTGAGGACTGGAATGGTTATGATCACAGAGCATTTTGTGACATCACTGTAGACGCTGATTCATCCCCTCGTGGGCTGTGGGAGTGGTCGATGGAATTGGAGATGGTGATGATGATGATGATGTGGCGGATGGTAGTGATGATGTTGATGATGATGATGGTGGTGAGGCGGATGGTAGTGATGATGATGATGACGAAGGTGTTGATAGCAGTGATGTTGATGATGAAGATGATGTTGATGATGATGATGGTGAGGCGGATGGTAGTGATGATGATGATGACGAAGGTGTTGATAGCAGTGATGTTGATGATGATGATGGTGAGGCGGATGGTAGTGATGATGATGATGACGATGGTGTTGATAGCAGTGATTTTGATGATGAAGATGATGTTGATGATGATGATGGTGAGGCGGATGGTAGTGATGATGGTGATGATGAAGGTGCTGATAGCAGTGATGTTGATGATGATGATTTTGATCAGGATGAAGAAGATGATATCATCATTGTGATTGTGGTGGTGAGGATGATGGTGTTCAGTGAGCCCTTGTCTCTGGTATCCATGGTAACAGCAGTTGTTTGCCTCCTCTGTGGTTGACCCGGTCCTGTTTGTTCAATGTCACTCTGCTCCCCCATACCCTGAACCTCCTGCTCCTGTTGTAATAGAGTTACCCCCCTCCCACACACACACACACACACACACACACACACACAGTGTCCTCCTGCTAACCCCTCCTTGGCCTTTACCCCCCGACCTGCAGTCCAGTTAAAAGCTCTCTAGCTCGCTACTCACACACACACATTAACTACCCAGATAGTTGACTTGAGCACTCTGCCATTCTGCTCAGTCAGCACAGTGTCTGTGTTGTGTGTATGTGTGTGTGTGTGTGTGTGTGTGTGTGTGTGTGTGTGTGTGTGTGTGTGTTGTGTGTATGTGTTGTGTGTATGAGTGTGTGTGTGTGTTTGCGTGTGCGTGTGTTTCTCGGGTGAAATCAGACCTAGGTCTTGGCCTCCCTGCAGGTAATAAAAATATAGAGTGCCCTCCATATCCTGAGAGAGAGAGAGAGAGAGAGAGAGAGAGAGAGAGAGAGAGAGAGAGAGAGAGAGAGAGAGAGAGAGAGAGAGAGAGAGAGAGAGAGAGAGAGAGAGAGAGAGAGAGAGAGAGAGAGAGAGAGAGAGAGAGAGAGAGAGAGAGAGAGAGAGAGAGAGAGACCCTGTACATCATGGAAGTCACAAGGAATCCTCCACTCTGGACGACTCAGAGACGCTAAGGCCTTCGATTGCAGCTGGACTATCAATGTGAATACGCTGCATGTTTACCTGGTTTATAGAGGGGAGGAGCCTAGGGGAGGAGACTAGAGGAGGAGACTAGAGGAGGAGTCTAGAGGAGGAGACGAGAGGAGGAGGCAGAGATGTTGTACACTAGCAATTCACCTAGCAATTGAAATGCTTGAAACTTGTTCTGATGACTTTCTTACTGTATTAGCAGCAATGAAATGTTCCACCTTCTTATGACAAATGTACTCTTTGTAAGTCGCTTTGGATAGAAGCGTCTGCTAAATGCCCTAAATGTAAAGTTATATGTAGAGGGACTAGAAGAGAGTAGAGGAGGAGACTAGAGGAGGAGACTAAAGGAGGAGACTAAAAGAGACTAGAGGTTTGGTTTTGAAGTCCCTTCATTGGACCACTGCAGGACTTACAATACAACACAGTGTACACCTGTTAGGAAAAAAGAAACTATTTCCTCATCAGAAATTTAAGAACAACTCATCATCCTCCCCCACAGAACACAGCACCTCCAACAGTCCATATCCTGCTGAATCCCAGCACATTGTCTGTCATCCTGTAGAAGTCACACTCCACCCTCAACCTGGCTCTGAGCAGACCCTTTAAGACCAGGACCGGCTCCACACAGCCAGCACCCCGAGCCTTGTTCTTGCGTGTCAGCCAGATGGCCAACTTGGCAGATCCAGCGAGAAAGTTCATTAGTGTGTGTTCAAACCTCTTCCTTGCACTGTATTTCGGGCCAAAAATAAACAAAGGAACAGAAAAAACCTCAAACAGAATTAACAGCCGAGGACACTGAACAAATAAATGCTCCTATCCTGTGTCTCAGACTGGTTACAAAATTTGCACCCCTCCCTCACTTCCGGTTTCAGATGCGCTCAGTATCTGTTCGTGGCTATTGCACTATGCACAATCCTCCACTGGAGGTCTGCTGCCCATTTCTCAATGGGCATCTTGTACAGGGACCGCCAGCTAGCTGCCTTTTGGGGAAAAGCCTGGGCCAAAAAAAACGGTTCACCTCGATTCCTCCAGTCCCGCCAAGGAGCGCTGATTGAGGACCTTGAGATTGAATTGATAGTCTGCCTTCCTGTCCACATTCTCAAACCTGTCCAGTTGAGGAGTTGCAAAAGATAGCAGCTGACCTCCTTCCTGCCAATCCCCCACTGCTGGGGTGACCTGCAAAGAGGGGAAGCTGTACTTGCCCTCCTCAAGCCATTGCTCGCACACTCTGATTTAGTGAAAAGGCTCTCAGATGTGGTGGTAGTGAAGCACAGACCTTATCCACCACCTTCTGAAGTAGCCTGGTGGAGGTGATATTGCTCCTTTCCCTCAGGACATCCACGGACCCCGCCGTCATCCTAATCAGATGGCCCAGCTTTGTGCAGCCAGCCTCTCTGAGGCCGGCTCGCAGGCTGGCAGACTGCAACGTCCTGGTCGAGATAAGCATGTTAAAAAACAGAGGTTCCTCCAACAGCCACATTCCTGGAGTCTCTTCCAAGACAAGTGAAAAGTGTAATACCCGCCAAGCCCAAGCGTCCAGCTCTCCTCAGCAACAGTCTCGCCGTATCAAGCCAGCCTGGGCCAGAGCTGTACAGTAGTCTTTGAGCAGTTTGGAGTTTGCTGCCCGGACCCAGTGCTTTCCAGACCAGAAAAAGTCCACAAGGGCCCTTTGCATGTCCTCCACCAGACTTTTCAGTGGTGACAAAACGGTGAACTTGTGCCAAAGAGCCGAAGCAACCAAATTATTGGTGACCAGAACCCATTTAGACAACTGCGCGCACACTTTCTCCTTGATTCCCTCCCAGTTTTTTGCCTGAAAACCCTATGTGCCCAGAAACACACCCAGCACTTTAAGTCCCTCTTTCCCCCATTGAAGACCTCCCGGCAGGCTGGGTAGTGCATGACCCCTCCACCCCCCAACAACAAAGCTTCACTTTTCGCCCAGTTCATCCGTGCAGAAGAGGCTCCTTCATACAGTGACAAGGTATTCTGTAAACACTGGATATCTGCCTGGCTCATGACAAAGATGTTCACATCGTCTGCATAAGCAGAAACAGTACGAGGTTGATCTAGCTCAGAGAATCTTGGCAGTGAGAGGTCACTGAGTTGATCTCTCAACCTGCACAGCAAAGGCTCAACAGCTAGGCTGTAAAGCTGGCCTGAAATAGGGTAACCCTGCCTTATTCCTCGCTGCACAAGGATCGGCCGACTCAGCCCTGCCTCCATCTTCTCCATACACTGTGCACCACTGTACAGTAAGCTTATCCAAGACAGAAACCCATCACCAATACCAAATGCCCTCAGTACAGAAAATAAATGAGAATGATCCACCCTGTCAAAAGCTTTCTCCTGGTCCAGACACACAATGCCAGTATTAACATTCACATCAAGTCTGCAAATATCGATCACATCCCGAATCAGGAAACTGTTATCAAAAATTGTCCTGTCATGCACACAATAAGTCTGATCAGAATCCACGATTATAGAAAGACAATCCTTCCAACCTATTGGACAAGGCTCTGGAAAGTACTTTGTAGTCTGCACAAAGGAGGGCGATTGGCCTCCAGTTCTCAAGTAATGCCAAATCTCCCTTTTTAGGAAGCAGAAAAAGAACTGCTCGTTGACAGGACACCGGAAGAGAGCCTGATCCAAAACACTCCAACAACACAGTATGCAAGTCAGGTCCAAGAAACTCCCACAAATTCCTTAAAAAGTCAATAGAAAAAAGGGAAGTCTGGGCTTCCCTGCTTAGGGTGCTGCCCCCGCGACCCGACCCCGGATAAGCGGAAGAAGATGGATGGATGGATTGAGTCAATATAGAGCCCATCTATCCCAGGTGCCCTCCCCGGTGCCAACTGCTTGACAGCAGCTGTCAACTCCTCCAGAGTCAGCTCAATATCCAACGCTGCTTTCTCCCCCTCATTGAGCTCAGGGAGGCCCTCCAGAAGCTCCTCACGACAGTCCATGCTGCATTGCTCCGCCCTGAAGAGGTCAGTGTAGAATTCCACTGTATGGCTCCTTATATCTTTAGGGTCAGTGGTCACTCTGCCTCCCAGAAGCTTGAGGCAGGTCATCAGCTTCCTCTGTGCCACGGATCTCTCCAGGTCGAAGAAGAAGGAACTTGGGCCATCTATGTCGTTCAGCAGGAGGAAGGGAGACCTAACGAGGGCTCCCTTCACTCTCCTGCAGAAAAGAGCCTAACTCTAGCCTCTTCTCATGCAGCAGAGGGCCCCTACTGGCATCAGAGTCCCTACGTAGCCTTTCCTCTATCCTTAAGATGTCAGCTTCAAGCTCTTGCACTGCAGCCTTAATCTTAGCAGTGGAATGGGAAGTATACTGCTGACAGAACACCCTGATCTGCGCCTTACCAACCTCCCACCACTGCCCCAAAGAAACAAAATGGCATTTTTCCAGACTCCATTGTTGCCAAAAATGTCTAAAACTTTGACAAAAGAAGCTATCCCACAGGAGCTTATTATTAAAGGCCCAGCAGGATTCAACCCGTGCACCAGGTGAGCTGACCATATCTATGCTGACAAAATTAGGGTCAGTGAAGCCAACTGGACTAATGCCACTGTGAATGAGTCTGCAATTAAGACTACTGGAAATGTAAATCCTGGCTGCCATCACCCTGTTGTTGCTGACCTGCACCCATGTATACTGCCTGGATTGTGGATGTTTTAACCTCCATGTGTCTACCCTGTTGTTTGATGATGCTATTAAGACATCAAGATGACCGTGGGTGGGGCTCCACACCTGTCCTGTCAATAGTGAAATCCAGTGTACAGTTAAAATCCCCAGCAACAACCAGCTGATCCTGCTGGTGTTTGCATCCCAGACTCACTGTCAAACTTACCGAACCTACGGAGCTCGGTCGCAACAAGTTGTTGGGAATAAACGGCGGGACACCGGAGATGGTGATCCGCGTAGAAGGTGTTGACAGCGGGGACGCCTGAACAAACACGTCCCTGACAAACACGTCGCTCTCGATCAGCTGGTGGACATGGCGCTCCTCTTTCAGGAACACCACCACCGCTTTGTTCATACGCGATGCAAAAGACAGGTTGCCATGTCCTACCTGCTCACCTGCAGTCAGCAGAACCTCCAGCCAGCAGAACCTCCTCCACGGTAACATTACCCTCCGGAGGGACAACCCGCACTCCCTCACATTTACCAGAAACAAGAGGAGAGGAGACTAGAGGAGGAGACTAGCGATTTGTGTTCCAAACATTGAAAAAAACGGTCCAGCAGTAAGTTTCCTCTAAACTGAAGGTAAGAAGAAGAAGAATTACTCTTTTGATCCCGCGAGGGAAATTTGGTCTCTGCATTTAACTCAATCGTGAATTAGTGGAACACTCAGAACACAGTGATGGTGAAGCACACAGTGAGGTGAAGCACACACTTAAACCCGATGCAGTGTGCTGCCTGCAACAGCGGCACTCGGGGGAGCAGTGAGGGGTTAGGTGCCTTGCTCAAGGGCACTTCAGCCGTTCGTACTGGTCGGGGTTCGAACCTGCATCCCTCCGGTTAGGAGTCCGAAGCCCTAACCACTAGGCCGCGGCTGCCCCTAAGTTCGGTCAGCCTAGTGAATTCTCTGTCCATGTGTACGTATATTGTTAGGTAGTTTAGCATTATTGTCTTAAACTCCCAGAGCATGCTTTAACAACACACATTTCTTGTTTGGATGTATGATTGCAGATTGCCTTTGCTTAATCATTTGTCTTTTTTTGCTTGTGCAGAAGGGCTCATGAAATTCAATGCAGCAGCCACCGATGATAACATCAAGGCGAGCGTGTGGACGACGTGGAAGACGTGGTGGTGGAGGATTTACAATGCCCTGATAAACCAGCCCCCTCTCTCTATGCACAGAGACGGCCCGAAATGATCTCAGCCCACACCTCACCAGTGCTGTGGTGGAGATTTAGTCACCAGTGTTTCCCTTCATGCTTGCACTGTAGTATGTCTGGTGCCCTTCGGATGCCATTCAGGGCCATTTATTTTTGAATAAAGATGGAAATGGGTATTGAATTGTGATTTGTTTGGGTGTGTGTGTATGTGTACAACAAAATTAATTAACTAATAGAAAACATGTCCTCTACCCTCTTGAAAGTTATAGAAGTAATATAAAACAACTTATAAAATTAGTCTAAATTTGATGTTGAAAAGACGTCCAAAAACGACCACATTTAGACTATAAATAGCCCTTACACGGAGGTCCTACGGACATAAACTTGAGACGTAAGACGTTGAGAAAAGATGTGGCCTGGCGTTCCAAAACGACCCCTCCAGTGGACCAACATTGGACGACCAAAGATGACACAGAAAAGATGTGACTCTGACGTGACATTGCGCAGTGGGTAGAGGAGGAGACTAAAGAAGACAGAGGAGGAGCCTAGCTGAGACTAGAGGAGGAGACTAGAGGGGGAAACTAGAGGGGGAGACTAGAGGAGGAGCCTAGAGGAGGAGACTAGAGAAGACTAGAGGAGGAGCCTAGATGAAACTAGAGGAGACTAGATTAAACTAGAGGAGGAGATGAAGACATGGGGGAGTCTATAGGGGCAGACAGGGGTAGACTAGAGAGGGAGACATGGGGGAGTCTATAGGGGCAGACAGGGGTAGACTAGAGAGGGAGACATGGGGGAGTCTATAGGGGCAGACAGGGGCAGACTAGAGAGGGAGACATGGGGGAGTCTATAGGGGCAGACAGGGGCAGACTAGAGAGGGAGACATGGGGGAGACTAGAGGGGCAGACAGGGGTAGACTAGAGAGGGAGACATGGGGGAGACTAGAGGGGCAGACGGGTAGATTAGAGAGGGAGACATGGGGGAGACTATAGGGGCAGACGGGTAGACTAGAGGGGCAGACAGGGGTAGACTAGAGAGGGAGACATGGGGGAGACTAGAGGGGCAGACAGGGGCAGACAGAGGGAGACGTGGGGGAGACTATAGGGGCAGACTAGAGAGGGAGACATGGGGGAGACTAGAGGGGCAGACAGGGGTAGACTAGAGAGGGAGACATGGGGGAGACTATAGGGGCAGACGGGTAGACTAGAGGGGCAGACAGGGGTAGACTAGAGAGGGAGACATGGGGGAGACTAGAGGGGCAGACAGGGGCAGACAGAGGGAGACATGGGGGAGACTATAGGGGCAGACAGGGGTAGACTAGAGAGGGAGACATGGGGGAGACTAGAGAGGGAGACATGGGGGAGACTAGAGGGGCAGACGGGTAGACTAGAGAGGGAGACATGGGGGAGACTAGAGGGGCAGACTAGAGAGGGAGACATGGGGGAGACTAGAGGGGCAGACAGGGGTAGACTAGAGAGGGAGACATGGGGGAGACTACAGGGGTAGACTAGAGAGGGAGACATGGGGGAGACTAGAGGGGCAGACAGGGGTAGACTAGAGAGGGAGACATGGGGGAGACTAGAGGGGCAGACGGGTAGACTAGAGGGGCAGACAGGGGTAGACTAGAGAGGGAGACATGGGGGAGATTAGAGGGGCAGACTAGAGAGGGAGACATGGGGGAGACTAGAGGGGCAGACAGGGGTAGACTAGAGAGGGAGACATGGGGGAGTCTATAGGGGCAGACTAGAGAGGGAGACATGGGGGAGACTAGAGGGGCAGACAGGGGCAGACTAGAGAGGGAGACATGGGGGAGACTAGAGGGGCAGACAGGGGTAGACTAGAGAGGGAGACATGGGGGAGACTAGAGGGGCAGACAGAGGGAGACATGGGGGAGACTATAGGGGCAGACTAGAGAGGGAGACATGGGGGAGACTAGAGGGGCAGACAGGGGTAGACTAGAGAGGGAGACATGGGGGAGTCTATAGGGGCAGACAGGGGCAGACTAGAGAGGGAGACATGGGGGAGACTAGAGGGGCAGACAGGGGCAGACTAGAGAGGGAGACATGGGGGAGACTAGAGGGGCAGACAGGGGTAGACTAGAGAGGGAGACATGGGGGAGACTATAGGGGCAGACAGGGGCAGACTAGAGAGGGAGACATGGGGGAGTCTATAGGGGCAGACAGGGGCAGACTAGAGAGGGAGACATGGGGGAGACTAGAGGGGCAGACAGGGGTAGACTAGAGAGGGAGACATTGGGGAGACTAGAGGGGCAGACGGGTAGACTAGAGAGGGAGACATGGGGGAGACTAGAGGGGCAGACAGAGGGAGACATGGGGGAGACTATAGAGGGAGACATGGGGGAGACTAGAGAGGGAGACATGGGGGAGACTAGAGGGGCAGACGGGTAGACTAGAGAGGGAGACATGGGGGAGACTAGAGGGGCAGACTAGAGAGGGAGACATGGGGGAGACTAGAGGGGCAGACAGGGGTAGACTAGAGAGGGAGACATGGGGGAGACTAGAGGGGCAGACAGGGGCAGACTAGAGAGGGAGACATGGGGGAGACTAGAGGGGCAGACAGGGGCAGACTAGAGAGGGAGACATGGGGGAGACTAGAGGGGCAGACGGGTAGACTAGAGAGGGAGACATGGGGGAGACTATAGGGGCAGACGGGTAGACTAGAGGGGCAGACAGGGGTAGACTAGAGAGGGAGACATGGGGGAGACTAGAGGGGCAGACAGGGGCAGACAGAGGGAGACATGGGGGAGACTAGAGAGGGAGACATGGGGGAGACTAGAGGGGCAGACAGGGGTAGACTAGAGAGGGAGACATGGGGGAGTCTATAGGGGCAGACGGGCAGACTAGAGAGGGAGACATGGGGGAGTCTGTAGGGGCAGACAGGGGCAGACTAGAGAGGGAGACATGGGGGAGACTAGAGGGGCAGACAGGGGTAGACTAGAGAGGGAGACATGGGGGAGACTATAGGGGCAGACAGGGGCAGACTAGAGAGGGAGACATGGGGGAGTCTATAGGGGCAGACAGGGGCAGACTAGAGAGGGAGACATGGGGGAGTCTATAGGGGCAGACAGGGGCAGACTAGAGAGGGAGACATGGGGGAGACTAGAGGGGAGACAGGGGTAGACTAGAGAGGGAGACATGGGGGAGACTAGAGGGGCAGACAGGTAGACTAGAGAGGGAGACATGGGGGAGACTAGAGAGGGAGACATGGGGGAGACTAGAGGGGCAGACAGGGGTAGACTAGAGAGGGAGACATGGGGGAGACTACAGGGGTAGACTAGAGAGGGAGACATGGGGGAGTCTATAGGGGCAGACAGGGGCAGACTAGAGAGGGAGACATGGGGGAGTCTATAGGGGCAGACAGGGGCAGACTAGAGAGGGAGACATGGGGGAGACTAGAGGGGCAGACAGGGGTAGACTAGAGAGGGAGACATGGGGGAGACTATAGGGGCAGACAGGGGTAGACTAGAGAGGGAGACATGGGGGAGACTAGAGGGGCAGACAGGGGTAGACTAGAGAGGGAGACATGGGGGAGACTACAGGGGCAGACAGGGGTAGACTAGAGAGGGAGACATGGGGGAGACTACAGGGGTAGACTAGAGAGGGAGACATGGGGGAGACTAGAGGGGCAGACGGGTAGACTAGAGAGGGAGACATGGGGGAGACTATAGGGGCAGACGGGTAGACTAGAGGGGCAGACAGGGGTAGACTAGAGAGGGAGACATGGGGGAGACTAGAGGGGCAGACAGGGGCAGACAGAGGGAGACATGGGGGAGACTATAGGGGCAGACTAGAGAGGGAGACATGGGGGAGACTAGAGGGGCAGACAGGGGTAGACTAGAGAGGGAGACATGGGGGAGACTATAGGGGCAGACGGGTAGACTAGAGGGGCAGACAGGGGTAGACTAGAGAGGGAGACATGGGGGAGACTAGAGGGGCAGACAGAGGGAGACATGGGGGAGACTATAGGGGCAGACTAGAGAGGGAGACATGGGGGAGACTAGAGGGGCAGACAGGGTAGACTAGAGAGGGAGACATGGGGGAGTCTATAGGGGCAGACAGGGGTAGACTAGAGAGGGAGACATGGGGGAGACTAGAGGGGCAGACAGGGGTAGACTAGAGAGGGAGACATGGGGGAGACTATAGGGGCAGACAGGGGCAGACTAGAGAGGGAGACATGGGGGAGTCTATAGGGGCAGACAGGGGCAGACTAGAGAGGGAGACATGGGGGAGACTAGAGGGGCAGACAGGGGTAGACTAGAGAGGGAGACATGGGGGAGACTAGAGAGGGAGACATGGGGGAGACTAGAGGGGCAGACAGGGGTAGACTAGAGAGGGAGACATGGGGGAGACTACAGGGGTAGACTAGAGAGGGAGACATGGGGGAGTCTATAGGGGCAGACAGGGGCAGACTAGAGAGGGAGACATGGGGGAGACTACAGGGGTAGACTAGAGAGGGAGACATGGGGGAGACTAGAGGGGCAGACGGGTAGACTAGAGAGGGAGACATGGGGGAGACTATAGGGGCAGACGGGTAGACTAGAGGGGCAGACAGGGGTAGACTAGAGAGGGAGACATGGGGGAGACTAGAGGGGCAGACGGGTAGACTAGAGAGGGAGACATGGGGGAGACTAGAGGGGCAGACAGGGGTAGACTAGAGAGGGAGACATGGGGGAGACTAGAGGGGCAGACAGGGGTAGACTAGAGAGGGAGACATGGGGGAGACTATAGGGGCAGATGGGGGCTCCAGGTCCGGCTGGGTGGGGCTGGGGGGTCCTGGGGGTCTTCTGGGGTCTGCTGTCTGTCCCAGTAAGATAACGGCGTGTCATTCTGTCCCATCCAGTATTCATGAGCCGCCCATAAACGGGACAATTTGTAGCGGAAGGAGGGAGTTAAGATGGCCGCCCGATAAGAGGCAGGACCCCCCGGGGAGGGGGGAGGAGGGGGGGCGACGGCTCTATTGTTGAGCGAGGGAGGAGGGGGAGAGAGGGGAGGGAGGAAACAGAGGCAGGGAGGGCAGAGGAGATGGGAGGAAAGGGGAGAAATTGGTAAGACGGAGGGAGAGTGAAGGTAGGGATTAGGAGGGAGGTGAGGAGAGGAAGGGAGGAGGGGGAGGAGAGGGAGGGAGAGAAGGGGACAAGGTGAGAAAGCGGGGGGAGAGGGAGTGAGAGAAGGAGGTAAGAGAAATAGCAGTGGGGGAGGAGCAGGAGCAGTCAGTGAAGTGCTACAGAGCTGCTTTCCATCCAGTCTCAGCAAGGGAGGAGACGAGAGAGAAGAGGGGAGAAGGAGAAAGAAGGGAGAAGGAGAAGAGAGAAGAGTGGAGAAGGAGAAAGAGGGGAGAAGAGAGAGAAGAGGGGAGAAGGAGAAAGAGGAGAAGAGAGAGAAGAGGGGAGAAGGAGAAAGAGGGGAGAAGAGAGAGAAGAGGGGAGAAGGAGAAGAGAGAGAAGAGTGGAGAAGGAGAAAGAGGGGAGAAGAGAGAGAAGAGGGGAGAAGGAGAAAGAGGGGAGAAGAGAGAGAAGAGGGGAGAAGAAAGAGTGGAGAAGAGAGAGAAGAGGGGAGGAGAAAGAGGGGAGAAGGAGAAAGAGGGGAGAAGGAGAAAGAGGGGAGAAGAGAGAGAAGAGGGGAGAAGGAGAAAGAGGGGAGAAGAGAGAGAAGAGGGGAGAAGGAGAAAGAGGGGAGAAGGAGAAGAGAGAGAAGAGTGGAGAAGAGAGAAGAGGGGAGAAGGAGAAAGAGAGAGAAGAGGGGAGAAGAGAGAGAAGAGGGGGAGAAGAGAGAGAAGAGGGGAGAAGGAGAAAGAGGGGAGAAGCGAGAGAAGAGGGGAGAAGAGAGAGAAGAGGGGAGAAGCGAGAGAAGAGGGGAGAAGAGAGAGAAGAGGGGAGAAGAGAGAGAAGAGGGGAGAAGGGAGAAGAGAGAGAAGAGTGGAGAAGAGAGAAGAGGGGAGAAGGAGAAAGAGAGAGAAGAGGGGAGAAGAGGGGAGAAGGAGAAAGAGGGGAGAAGCGAGAGAAGAGGGGAGAAGAGAGAGAAGAGAGAGAAGAGGGGAGAAGGGAGAAGAGAGAGAAGAGGGGAGAAGGAAAAAGAGGAGAAGAGAGAGAAGAGGGGAGAAGAGATAGAAGAGGGGAGAAGAGATAGAAGAGGGGAGAAGGAGAAAGAGGGGAGATGGAGAAAGAGGGCAGGATGACAAAAAAAACGAAACAACCCTTTCATCACGTGAGTAATGAAGAAGCTGCACTGTTGGGAAGGAGTTTCAAAAAGGCACACACACCTCCCTGGCTAACAAAGAGCACCCTCCCAACCACCACCACCTGGCCTGACCACGTCCTTATCGCCTCCCTAATGTTGTCAGCCACGCTGCCTTGTACCCCCGCGCCTTCAAATAACGTTCAGAATCGGCACCGTAAAATCCCAATTAAGCGTTTGAAACGTGCCAGCGTGGAGCGGCCTCGATCGCCCCTGGAGCGAGCGAGAGAGAGAGAGAGACGTGGAGGGGGAAACAGGATGCAGTTTTACGACGGGGGCCATTTAAATGGTAATGCTTCTTATCTTGTATGTAAATGACCCGGTAGGGGACGGCGTGCGTCCGCTGCCACGCCAAACCACAGACGGCGACGTGCACGGCCCCGCGGCTTTATTTACTCGCGTGATAACGAGGGCGCTGACACGCTCGTTAGCGTTAATTTGCTTTAATTGGCCAAACATGCTGCTGCTGCTGCACACCTACCCCGCCCCCTGGATCCTAGCGTGGAGGGGGGGGGGGGGTCATCTAACCAGGGATCGCTCACTGCAGAAACCAGGTTGCCCACGAACCGCGTTCATGGGCACTGCCGATGCAGCGTGTATGCACCGTGATCACCATCAACCGTGACGTCAGCGTGATGTCACCGTGACGTCAGCGTGAAGTACTACCCCTCGAGCGTTGGACCTGCATGTGTGTTGGATAGGATGAAGAACGTCTTATTACTCCCCAGTGGTGCATTTGGGGTGTTGCAGTGGCAGAATTAAGACATCATTAAAAAGAGATTACATATGGGATGGACAGAGGGAGGGAGAGAGAGAGAGAGAGAGAGAGAGAGATGAGGGAGGGAGGGAGAGAGAGAGAGAGAGAAAGGGATGAGGGAGGGAGGGAGAGAGAGAAAGGGATGAGAGAGGGAAGGGGGATGGATGAAGAGAAAGGGATGAGGGAGAGAGGGAGGGGTAGAGAGCGACAGAGGGACGTGTGGAAGAGGAATGGATGGGAGACAACAACAGATGTGTGTGTGAGGACTGTACCACGTGGCATTAGACTCTGTAAACAAGCGCTTTGTGTCAACACCAGGTCTGAACACGATTAAACGCCACACACAACACGGTTCTGTTGACCCATCATTTAGGAATTTTGCGTGCGTCTTTGGGTCGTCCCCCCCCCCCCCTCTCCATTCAGACTGGTCTCCAGCAGACCCGGCTTGGGCCAATCACAGCCATTTATCTGCTATGGGGGCGGGTTTAATAGGATGACTGCACAGAGAGGCACCCTATGGTGGCGTCAGGGAGGCCCTTTTATAAACAACCAAGATGGCCGCCGCTGATGTCTCACACATCTCACTGCTCTGATTGGTTGTAGGGCTGTGGTGTCCAGAGCATGCATGTTGGTCTGCGCCAGTTGATGACGCCCCTAGGAAATGAAAAATGAACGAGAGGTTCCAGACGAATGGCCACTTGTGAATCAGTTTGGTGATATCGGGCTAGAAACTTGTGTGTGTGTTTGACTCAGAAGTTGTGGGGTAGTGGGGACCTTAATAATGTAGATGCTGATAACCATTCCCATTCCCAGCCCCCCCCCCCCCCCCCCCCCCCACACACACACACACACACACACTCATTCAACCCCGGACACCTGCACACAACCTCTCTCCCCCTGGACTTTAACCCCCCCACCCATCTACCACCACACACCTGCTCACCACCATGCACAGCCCCACCACCCCTACCACCTACCGTCATGCACAGCCCCACCACCCCTACCACCTACCACCATGCACAGCCCCACCACCCCTACCACCTACCACCATGCACAGCCCCACCACCCCCTACCACCTACAACCATGCACAGCCCCACCACCCCCCACCACCATGCACAGCCCCACCACCCCTACCACCTACCATCATGCACAGCCCCACCACCCCTACCACCATGCACAGCCCCACCACCCCTACCACCTACCGTCATGCACAGCCCCACCACCCCTACCACCTACCATCATGCACAGCCCCACCACCCCTACCACCTACCATCATGCACAGCCCCACCACCCCTACCACCTACCATCATGCACAGCCCCACCACCCCTACCACCTACCACCATGCACAGCCCCACCACCCCCCCTCCATCATGCACAGCCCCACCACCCCTACCACCTACCACCATGCACAGCCCCACCACCCCCCACCACCATGCACAGCCCCACCACCCCTACCACCTACCACCATGCACAGCCCCACCACCCCTACCACCTACCATCATGCACAGCCCCACCACCCCCCTCCACCATGCACAGCCCCACCACCCCTACCACCTACCACCATGCACAGCCCCACCACCCCCTACCACCTACCACCATGCACAGCCCCACCACCCCTACCACCTACCATCATGCACAGCCCCACCACCCCTACCACCTACCATCATGCACAGCCCCCCACCACCCCCCACCACCATGCACAGCCCCACCACCCCTACCACCTACCATCATGCACAGCCCTACCACCTACCATCATGCACAGCCCCACCACCCCTACCACCTACCACCATGCACAGCCCCACCACCCCTACCACCTACCATCATGCACAGCCCCACCACCCCCCTCCACCATGCACAGCCCCACCACCCCTACCACCTACCACCATGCACAGCCCCACCACCCCCTACCACCTACCACCATGCACAGCCCCACCACCCCTACCACCTACCATCATGCACAGCCCCACCACCCCTACCACCTACCATCATGCACAGCCCCACCACCCCCCTCCACCATGCACAGCCCCACCACCCCTACCACCTACCATCATGCACAGCCCCACCACCCCCCTCCACCATGCACAGCCCCACCACCCCTACAACCTACCACCATGCACAGCCCCACCACCCCCTACCACCTACCACCATGCACAGCCCCACCACCCCTACCACCTACCATCATGCACAGCCCCACCACCCCTACCACCTACCATCATGCATAGGCCCCACCACCCCCCTCCACCATGCACAGCCCCACCACCCCTACCACCTACCACCATGCACAGCCCCACCACCCCTACCACCTACCACCATGCACAGCCCCACCACCCCCCTCCACCATGCACAGCCCCACCACCCCCTACCACCTACCACCATGCACAGCCCCACCACCCCCTACCACCTACCACCATGCACAGCCCCACCACCCCTACCACCTACCATCATGCACAGCCCCACCACCCCCCTCCACCATGCACAGCCCCACCACCCCTACCACCTACCACCATGCACAGCCCCACCACCCCTACCACCTACCATCATGCACAGCCCCACCACCCCCCCTCCACCATGCACAGCCCCACCACCCCTACCACCTACCACCATGCACAGCCCCACCACCCCCCTCCACCATGCACAGCCCCACCACCCCTACCACCTACCACCATGCACAGCCCCACCACCCCTACCACCTACCATCATGCACAGCCCCACCACCCCCCCTCCACCATGCACAGCCCCACCACCCCTACCACCTACCACCATGCACAGCCCCACCACCCCTACCACCTACCATCATGCACAGCCCCACCACCCCCCACCACCATGCACAGCCCCACCACCCCTACCAACCTACCATCATGCACAGCCCTACCACCCCTACCACCTACCATCATGCACAGCCCCACCACCCCTACCACCTACCATCATGCACAGCCCTACCACCTACCATCATGCACAGCCCCACCACCCCCCCATCACCATGCACAGCCCCACCACCCCTACCAGCATGCACCCCACCACCCCCTACCACCATGCACAGCCCCACCACCCCTACCACCTACCATCATGCACCCCCACCACCCCTACCACCATGCACCGCCCCCTCAACCCCCTACCACCATGCACAGCCCCACCACCCCCCACCACCATGCACAGCCCAACCACCCCCCACCACCATGTAAACACACACACTGTTAAATAACTGTTCATAGTACTGTTTATACTTTTTTATACACTGTTAAAACTGTTTATACTGTCCATACTGTTCATAACATCCATACTGTTTATTTATTACTATTACTGTCATTACCCCCATAATGCACCTCTTACTGTTTACTGTTCTCAATTTGCACATTTTACTATTTACTGTTTCATTGCACTCGCGACCACCTTAGTATTTTTATTCTTATTTTTTTTATACTTATATTTTTATATATTTATATTTATATTGCATGCTGTCTTGCACCAGGGATTGAGGGAAACGGCATTTCGGTTCTTGTGTATGGCCTGTACATTCATGAAAACTGACAATAAAGTTTACTTGAACTTGAACTTGAACTTGAATAAAAGCATCTACAGCTTATGCTAATAATAGACTGAGAACTCCTGTGCAACAGCCTAGCGCTGCTAGCTAATAATAGCACACCAACTCCCGGGCTGTAGCCTAATGTTTTTGGTATAGCCTGATAACCATAACTATCAATAGACTGATAGCTAATGATAGCCAGCTAACTTTTTGCTATATTCTAGTTCCCGCGAGCTAATAATACCCTGCTAATTCCTGTGTTGCTGAGTCTTCTCTTTGGCCTCACGAAGCAGCGAACTCTCCACTGACTGAGACTGTAAAGTGCCAAAACAAAACACTTTCAGTTTTCCAAGAAAGTGAAGAAAAAGGAAATGCTTGATTTGAGTATTGTGTGTGTCAAGCTTTGTTGAGTCTGAGCGAAATTAGCACTGGGGGAAATGTGCTAACAAGGTATAACTAAACAGTTTCACCAGCTCTATACCCTTGGCGCGGTACTCAAGGGTGCATGGGAGTTCACCCAACCAGTCTGCATGTGCTTTGTGGACTTGGAGAAGGCGTTCAACCGTGTCCCTCGGGGAGCCCTGTGGGGGGTGCTCCGGGAGTATGGGGTACCGGGCCCGCTGTTACGGGCCATCGGGTCCCTGTACTCCCGGTGCCAGAGCTTGGTCCGCATTGCCGGCAGTAAGTCGAGCCTGTTTCCGGTGAGGGTTGGCCTCCGCCAGGGCTGCCCTTTGTCACCGATTCTGTTCACAACTTTTATGGACAGAATTTCTAGGCGCAGCCAGGGCATTGAGGGGTTACGGTTCGGTGGCCTCAGGATTGCGTCACTGCTTTTCGCAGATGATCTTGTCCTGTTGGCTTCATCGGGCCGTGACCTTCAGTTCTCACTGGAGCGGTTCGCAGCCGAATGTGAAGCGGCTGGGATGAGGATCAGCACCTCCAAATCCGAGGCTATGGTTCTCGGCTGGAAAAGGGTGGAGTGCACTCTCCGGGTTGGGGAGGAGATTCTGCCTCAAGTGGAGGAGTTCAAGTATCTCGGGGTCTTGTTCACGAGTGAGGGGAGGATGGAGCGGGAGATTGACCGACGGATCGGTGCGGCGTCGGCAGTGATGCGGGCTCTGCACCGGTCCGTCATGGTGAAGAAGGAGCTCAGCCTAAAGGCGAAGCTCTCGATTTACCGGTCAATCTACGTTCCTACCCTCACCTATGGTCACGAGCTGTGGGTAGTGACCGAAAGAACGAGATCGCGAATACAAGCGGCCGAAATGAGTTTCCTCCGCAGGGTGTCCGGGCTCTCCCTTAGAGATAGGGTGAGAAGCTCGGTCATCTGGGAGGGGCTCAGAGTAGAACCGCTGCTCCTCCGCATCGAGAGGAGCCAGTTGCGGTGGCTCGGGCATCTAGTGAGGATGCCCCCCGAACGCCTCCCTGGGGAGGTGTTCCGGGCACGTCCCTCCGGGAGGAGGCCCCGGGGAAGACCCAGGACACGCTGGAGGGACTATGTCTCTCGGCTGGCCTGGGAACGCCTCGGGATCCCCCCGGAAGAGCTGGACGAAGTGGCTTGGGAGAGGGAAGTCTGGGCTTCTCTCCTCAGGCTGCTGCCCCCGCGACCCGACCCCGGATAAGCGGTGGACATGGATGGATGGATGGAAACAGTTTCACGTCAGTTTAACTGGTGTGTGTGTGTGTGTGTGTGTGTGTGTGTGTGTGTGTGTGTATTACTAGATCAACAGAAAAGCAGCTGTAAATACATTTACACTCAATACTGCTAATCGTCAGGCAATCTTTAGACACACACACACGCGCATACACACACACGCACACACACACACCCTCTTTGAAATGCAGATTGTCGGATGATAGATTAAAAATATAACATCTCAACTGGACTCGGTGGAGCTCATCGCAACGGTGACGAGGTCGCAACCCTCGACCTTTATCCAAGGGTCCAGGCTTCGGTCTGTCGCCAAGACGATGGATTCCACCTTGGGATGCATGTCCGTGTGAAAGCTGAGCATTGTGGGACGTTGAGGTGTACTCTCCATGTAGAGAGCTAGTGAGATGTACTCTCCATGTAGAGAGCTAGTGAGATGTACTCTCCATGTAGAGAGCTAGTGAGATGTACTCTCCATGTAGAGAGCTAGTGAGATGTACTCTCCATGTAGAGAGCGGGTAGCTATGATACTGATGTGTGTGTGTGTGTGTGTGTGTGTTATTAAGCTTCTGCAGAGAAAGAGATTGTCTGTTCAACTTCAAATCACTCCAGTCCACCAAGTCACACACACACACACACACACACACACACACACACACACACACACACCTCCAAGCAGGGTTTGGGTTTATATATAATGAGAATGACTTCTGTTTCCATTTTCTGAAGCTCTTTCTCTAAGTATCTCTACTCTCTCTCTCTGTCTCTTTCTCTGTCCCCCCTTCTCTCTCTGTCTCCCACCCTCTCTCTCTATCTGTCCCCCCTCTCTCTTTTTCTATCTGTCTCTCTCTCTGCCCCCCACTCTCTCTCTCTCTCTCTCTCTCTCTCTCTCTCTCTCTCTCTCTCTCTGTCTCCCTGTCTCTCTCGCTCTCTCTGCCCCCTCTCTCTCTTTCTCTCTCTCTCTCTCTCCCTGTCTCTCTCTCTGTCCCTCTCTCTCTCTCTCCCTGTCTCTCTCTCTCTCTCTCTCCCTCTCTCTCTCTGTCTCCCTGTCTCTCTCGCTCTCTCTGCCCCCCCCCCCTCTCTCTCTCTCTCTCTCTCTCTCTCTCTCTCTCCCTGTCTCTCTCTCTATCCCTCTCTCTCTCTCTCTCTCTCTCTCCCTGTCTCTCTCTCTCTCTCTCTTTCTCTTCCGCAGTCTGTCCCAAAGGAATGGTCTCTGGAAACAGTCATTCAGGTTGACAGTTACATGGTCCCAACCTATAAACACTTTCCCTAAAGCGAGCTCTGAGCTAACCTATAAAAACTATCTCTATACCTATCTATACATGGTATATAGCTATATCAATATAGTCACCTCAGATCAGTCCTGCATGGGGGCATAGCTACGCCTCTGCCTGTTTCGTTGTGGAGATATTCTAATGAAGAAAACTTGCACAAGTGGCTTCATCTGAAGGGGATTTTAATTCAAGTTTATTTATACAGTGGTCAGTTAATTCAAGTGTGTTTATACAGTGGTCAGTTAATTCAAGTTTGTTTATACAGTGGTCAGTTAATTCAAGTTTGTTTATACAGTGGTCAGTTAATTCAAGTTTGTTTATACAGTGGACAGTTAATTCAAGTTTGTTTACACAGTGGTCAGTTAATTCAAGTTTATTTATACAGTGATCAGTTAATTCAAGTTTGTTTTTACAGTGGACAGTTAATTAAAATGTATTTATACAGTGGTGAGTTAATTAAAGTTTATTTATACAGTGGACAGTTAATTCAAGTTTGTTTTTACAGTGGACAGTTAATTAAAATTTATTTATACAGTGGACAGTTAATTCAAGTTTGTTTATACAGTGGTCAGTTAATTAAAGTTTGTTTATACAGTGGTCAGTTAATTCAAGATTGTTTATACAGTTGACATTTAATTCAAGTTTATTTATACAGTGGTCAGTTAATTCAAGTTTGTTTATACAGTGGTCAGTTTGTTTATACAGTGGACAGTTAATTAAACTTTATTTATACAGTGGACAGTTAATTAAAATGTATTTATACAGTAGTCAGTTAATTAAAGTTTATTTATGCAGTGGTCAGTTAATTCAAGTTTATTTATACAGTGGTCAGTTAATTCAAGTTTGTTTATACAGTGGTCAGTTTGTTTATACAGTGGACAGTTAATTAAACTTTATTTATACAGTGGACAGTTAATTAAAATGTATTTATACAGTAGTCAGTTAATTAAAGTTTATTTATGCAGTGGTCAGTTAATTCAAGTTTATTTATACAGTGGTCAGTTAATTCAAGTTTATTTATACAGTGGACAGTTAATTCAAGTTTGTTTATACAGCGGAAAGTTAATTCAAGTTTGTTTATACAGTGGACAGTTAATTCAAGTTTGTTTATACAGTGGACAGTTAATTCAAGTTTGTTTATACAGTGGACAGTTAATTCAAGTTACACAGTGGTCGGTTAATTAAGTTAACTGTGGCCAGTCTGCTCAGTGTTGTGTACAGCTTCTACAGAGTCTTTTTCACAGTTTGTGGTCATTTATAGCCCCTGGCTCGTCCGGACACATGATTGGTCGAAAAAAAATATGAAGGGAAACAAAGTGAAAGGTCCTGTTCCCCTAGATTTCAGCTTGTCTGCCGCTAAAATTACTACTAAACTTTTGCCGTTAAAGGTTAACTCTTAACTACGAACAATGTCTCGTAATACTTTGGGCCCGGATAACCTGTGTTGTCACAGCCAGGCAATCGCTCTCCCCTGTGGGTGTTTCATTGCTTTGGCGGCAGTAGTTCAGTGGGTAGAGCGGGTCGTCCACTCGACGGAGGGTTGGCGGTTCGATCCCCACCTCCAACTGTCCACATGTCAAACCCCACAAATGTACTCTTTGTAAGTCGCTTTGGGCAAAAGCGTCTGCTAATTGCCCTAAATGTACATGTAAAATGCTAGGCAAGCACTCCTGGTACGGCTGTTTCTTTGCTAGCAACCGCTCTGCAAATACAACAGAGCACTCTATAGTCCCTGTGATGAGCAGGTGCAGTGCTGGTTGGTTTAATGTCACCGGGGCTGTCCTACCTGAGCAGTCACACAAATGCTCATAATCCAGCACACTCGGAGCATATCATCTTCCACCTGTTGTCTTGGATGGGAAAGAGAAGAAGAAGAATTACTCTTTTGATCCCGTAAGGGAAATTTGGTCTCTGCATTTAACCCAATCGTGAATTAGGGGAAATACAAAGCACACAGTGATGGTGAGGCACACAGTGAGAACACTTATCCTGAGGCAGTGAGCGCTCGGGGAGCAGTGAGGGTTAGGTGCCTTACTCAAGGGCACTTCAGCCGTTCGTACTGGTCGGGGTTCGAACCGGCAACCCTCCGGTTACAAGTCCGAAGCCCTAACCAGTAGGCCGCGGCTGCCCCAAAGAGACGGTTAAGCTGTTAAAACTGGTCCTGAGCTGATGTCCTGATTTCTGGCGCTTCATCAGTGAAAAAACCCCAGAAGTCCGGGACAAAGGCTCTGCTTTGTTGCAGGTTGAAACAAGAAGCCCCCAAGGCGCTGGCTCAAGTGTCTGACCACACAAAGAGAAACCGAATGTAATGGATCAGCCCTTTTTTACAATGAAACTGAAAGTGGTTATGACGGCCGTGTCCACGGATGACATCACTGTTACCAGAACACTGTTACCAGAACACATCACTGTTACCAGAACACTGTTACCAGAACACTGTTACCAGAACACATCACTGTTACCAGAACACTGTACCAGAACACTGTTACCAGAACACTGTTACCAGAAACACATCACTGTTACCAGAACACTTTTACCAGAACACTGTTACCAGAACACGAGTGGGATGCTTTGCTCACTCTTCCTCCATACAACCCAGTCTGCGGAGAATAGACAGCCAAGTAAAACGTTAGCCTCACTCGGGCTGTCTTTGTGACAAACACAGCATACCAGTCAAAAGGAGAGGAGTCTCCTTTTAGAGTCAAACGAGGAGGAGGAGGAGGAAGGGTGTATCTTCCTCTGTGGGTGCAGGTCATGGTTGCCTGGGGATACCTCTCCCAGACATTTTCAATCTCTCCATTACTGGGCCTGATCCATGGAGGAGGTGATGGAGGTGATGGAGGCCTGATCCATGGAGGAGGTGATGGAGGTGATGGAGGCCTGATCCATGGCTTAGTGCCTGGGCAGGTGAGAAGAGGAGGGTGAGATGATGGGGGAGGAGAGGGAGCAGGAGGAGGTGATGGGGGAGGAGAGGGAGCAGGAGGAGGTGATGGGGGAGGAGAGGGAGAAGGAGGAGGTGATGGGGGAGGAGAGGGAGCAGGAGGAGGTGATGGGGGAGGAGAGGGAGAAGGAGGAGGTGATGGGGAGGAGAGGGAGCAGGAGGAGGTGATGGGGAGGAGAGGGACAAGGAGGAGGTGATGGGGGAGGAGAGGGAAAAAGAGGAGGTGATGAGGAGGAGAGGGAGCAGGAGAAGGTGATGGGGGAGGAGAGGGAGAAAGAGGAGGTGATGGGGAGGAGAGGGAGAAGGAGGAGGTGATGGGAAGGTGAGGGAACAGGAGGAGGTGATGGGGAGGAGAGGGAGAAGGAGGAGATGATGGGGAGAGAGGGAGCAGGAGGAGGTGATGGGAAGGTGAGGGAACAGGAGGAGGTGATGGGAAGGTGAGGGAACAGGAGGAGGTGATGGGGGAGGAGAGGGAGCAGGGGGAGGTGATGGGGGAGGAGAGGGAGCAGGAGGAGGTGATGGGGGAGGAGAGGGAGAAAGAGAAGATGATGGGGAGGAGAGAGAGAAAGAGGAGGTGATGGGAAGGTGAGGGAACAGGAGGAGGTGATGGGGGAGGAGAGGGAGCAGGAGGAGGTGATGGGGGAGGAGAGGGAGAAAGAGGAGGTGATGGGGGAGGAGAGGGAGCAGGAGAAGGTGATGGGGGAGGAGAGGGAGCAGGAGGAGGTGATGGGAAGGTGAGGGAACAGGAGGAGGTGATGGGGGGAGAGGGAGAAAGAGGAGGTGATGGGGGAGGAGAGGGAGAAGGAGGAGGTGATGGAAGGTGAGGGAACAGGAGGAGGTGATGGGGAGGAGAGGGAGCAGGAGGAGGTGATGGGAAGGTGAGGGAACAGGAGGAGGGTCGATGGGGAGGAGAGGGAGAAGGAGGAGGTGATGGGAAGGTGAGGGATCAGGAGGAGTTGATGGGAGGAGAGGGAGCAGGAGGAGGTGATGGGGAGCAGGAGGAGGTGATGGGAGGAGAGGGACCTAGAGGAGGTGATGGGGGAGGAGAGGGAGAAAGAGGAGGTGATGGGGGAGGAGAGGGACTAGGAGGAGGTGATGGGAAGGTGAGGGAACAGGAGGAGGTGATGGGAAGGTAAGGGAACAGTAGGAGGTGATGGGGGAGGAGAGGGAGCAGGAGGAGGTGATGGGGGAGGAGAGAGAGAAGGAGGAGGTGATGGGGGAGGAGAGGGACTAGGAGGAGGTGATGGGAAGGTGAGGGAACAGGAGGAGGTGATGGGAAGGTAAGGGAACAGTAGGAGGTGATGGGGGAGGAGAGGGAGCAGGAGGAGGTGATGGGGAGGAGAGGGAGAAGGAGGAGGTGATTGGGGGAGGAGAGGGACTAGGAGGAGGTGATGGGGAAGGAGAGGAGAAAGAGGATGTGATGTGGGAGGAGAGGATGAAGGAGGAGGTGATGGGGGAGGAGAGGGAGCAGGAGGAGGTGATGGGGGAGTTGAGAGGGAACAGCAGGAAGACAGCAGAAAGCAAACAGTAATAGAAGATAATATAATTCCCCATGGGACATACCACACACACACATACATACATAACTCAGTTTCCCTTCTCCCCTTAGGAAAGGATTCTCCCCATCTCCCCCATTGTCCCCCCACCCCCCCCCCCCCCCCCCCCCCCCCCCCCATACACCTCTCCCCTCCATCCTCTCTCCTCCCATCTCTTCTCACACTCCTCTACCATTGGTCGTCTCCTCATCATGCACATGTCACTCATCGAGCAGAGTTAAGACAAAGACAGGGGGGGGAAACAGAGAGAGAGAGCGAGACGGAGAGAGAGAGACACAGAGAGAAGAGAGGGGGGACACAGAGAAAGAGAGAGGGGGAAACAGAGAGAGAGAGAGGCAGAGAGAGAGGGAGAAACAGAGAGAGAGAGAGAGGGAAACAGAGAGAGAGAGACACAGAGAAAGAGAGAGGGGGAGAAACAGAGAGAGAGAGAGAGAGAGGGAAACAGAGAGAGAGAGACACAGAGAAAGAGAGAGGGGGAAACAGAGAGAGAGAGAGAGATGCCAAGCTCCTGCCTGCATGTGTGTGTGTGTGTGCTTCTGTGTCAGCGTGTGTGTGTCAGTGTGTGTGTGTGTGCTTCTGTGTCAGCGTGTGTGTGTGAGCACACTTGTCAGAGAGAGAGCGCGAGAGAGAGAGAGAGCTAGCGTGGCAGGGCGAGAGACGTAGAGTGTGAGTGTGCTACAGCGATGATGAAGCCGTATCTGTCAGCCTGCGGCGTTGGGAGGCTGCTCCGCTGGGTTCACGACCAGGCGCCGTCCCACTTCCTGTTCCTGTCTCACTCCCTCATCCTTCAACTTCCGGTTGCTTGAATTTCCCCTTCATCTAACTTCCTGTTCTTCTAACTTCGTCTTTCTTTCAATTTCCTCCTTCTCCGGTCACATGCCATCGGCAGCTTATATGGATTGAATGCATACACTGTTAATGTATTTTGTGTTAATAAAAATATTACTTTTTAATAAACCTCAAGGTTTATTAAACAGTAATATTTGGTCCAGCTGTTACAGCAGAACCTCTGGTCCAGCGGTCCTACTGAGTTACAACAGAACCTTGGTCCAGTCCTACTGTGTTACAGCAGAACCTCTGGTCCTACTGTGTTACAGAAGAACCTCTGGTCCAGTCCTACTGTGTTACAGCAGAACCTCTGGTCAGCAGTCCTACTGTGTTACAGCAGAACCTCTGGTCCTACTGTCTTACAGCAGAACCTCTGGTCCTACTGTGTTTACAGCAGAACCTCTGGTCCAGTCCTTCTGTGTTACAGCAGAACCTCTGGTCCAGCAGTCCTACTGTGTTACAACAGAACCTCTGGTCCAGTCCTACTGTGTTACAACAGAACCTCTGGTCCTACTGTGTTACAGCAGAACCTCTGGTCCAGTCCTACTGTGTTACAACAGAACCTCTGTCCTACTGTGTTACAACAGAACCTCTGGTCCTACTGTGTTACAGCAGAACTCTGGTCCAGCAGTCCTACTGTGTTACAACAGAACCTCTGGTCCTACTGTGTTACAGCAGAACCTCTGGTCCAGTGGTCCTACTGTGTTACAACAGAACCTCTGGTCCAGTCCTACTGTGTTACAACAGAACCTCTGGTCCTACTGTGTTACAGACAGAACCTCTGGTCAGCAGTCCTACTGTGTTACAACAGAACCTCTGGTCCTACTGTGTTACAACAGAACCTCTGGTCCAGCAGTCCTACTGTGTTACAACAGAACCTCTGGTCCAGTCCTACTGTGTTACAGCAGAACCTCTGGTCCTACTGTGTTACAACAGAACCTCTGGTCCAGTCCTACTGTGTTACAACAGACCTCTGGTCCTACTGTGTTACAACAGAACCTCTGGTCCTACTGTGTTACAGCAGAACCTCTGGTCCAGCAGTCCTACTGTGTTACAACAGAACCTCTGGTCCAGTCCTACTGTGTTACAGCAGAACCTCTGGTCCTACTGTGTTACAACAGAACCTCTGGTCCAGTCCTACTGTGTTACAACAGAACCTCTGGTCCTACTGTGTTACAACAGAACCTCTGGTCCAGTCCTACTGTGTTACAACAGAACCTCTGGTCCAGCAGTCCTACTGTGTTACAACAGAACCTCTGGTCCAGTCCTACTGTGTTACAACAGAACCTCTGGTCCAGCAGTCCTACTGTGTTACAACAGAACCTCTGGTCCAGTCCTACTGTGTTACAACAGAACCTCTGGTCCTACTGTGTTACAACAGAACCTCTGGTCCAGCAGTCCTACTGTGTTACAACAGAACCTCTGGTCCAGTCCTACTGTGTTACAGCAGAACCTCTGGTCCTACTGTGTTACAGCAGAACCTCTGGTCCAGCAGTCCTACTGTGTTACAGCAGAACCTCTGGTCCAGTCCTAACTGTGTTACAACAGAACCTCTGGTCCTACTGTGTTACAGCAGAACCTCTGGTCCAGTCCTACTGTGTTACAACAGAACCTCTGGTCCAGTCCTACTGTGTTACAGCAGAACCTCTGGTCCTACTGTGTTACAGCAGAACCTCTGGTCCAGTCCTACTGTGTTACAACAGAACCTCTGGTCCAGCAGTCCTACTGTTATACAACAGAACCTCTGGTCCTACTGTGTTACAACAGAACCTCTGGTCCAGCAGTCCTACTGTGTTACAACAGAACCTCTGGTCCTACTGTGTTACAGCAGAATCTCTGGTCCAGTCCTACTGTGTTACAGAAGAACCTCTGGTCCAGTCCTACTGTGTTACAACAGAACCTCTGGTCCAGCAGTCCTACTGTGTTACAACAGAACCTCTGGTCCTACTGTGTTACAGCAGAACCTCTGGTCCAGTCCTACTGTGTTACAGCAGAACCTCTGGTCCAGCAGTCCTACTGTGTTACAACAGAACCTCTGGTCCAGTCCTACTGTGTTACAGCAGAACCTCTGGTCCTACTGTGTTACAGCAGAACCTCTGGTCCAGTCCTACTGTGTTACAGTAGAACCTCTGGTCCAGTCCTACTGTGTTACAACAGAACCTCTGGTCCAGCAGTCCTACTGTGTTACAGTAGAACCTCTGGTCCAGTCCTACTGTGTTACAACAGAACCTCTGGTCCAGCAGTCCTACTGTGTTACAGTAGAACCTCTGGTCAGTCCTACTGTGTTACAACAGAACCTCTGGTCCTACTGTGTTACAACAGAACCTCTGGTCCAGTCCTACTGTGTTACAACAGAACCTCTGGTCCTACTGTGTTACAACAGAACCTCTGGTCCAGTCCTACTGTGTTACAACAGAACCTCTGGTCCTACTGTGTTACAGCAGAACCTCTGGTCCAGCAGTCCTACTGTGTTACAACAGAACCTCTGGTCCAGTCCTACTGTGTTACAACAGAACCTCTGGTCCTACTGTGTTACAACAGAACCTCTGGTCCAGTCCTACTGTGTTACAACAGAACCTCTGGTCCTACTGTGTTACAACAGAACCTCTGGTCCAGCAGTCCTACTGTGTTACAACAGAACCTCTGGTCCAGTCCTACTGTGTTACAGCAGAACCTCTGGTCCTACTGTGTTACAACAGAACCTCTGGTCCAGTCCTACTGTGTTACAACAGAACCTCTGGTCCTACTGTGTTACAGCAGAACCTCTGGTCCAGTCCCTACTGTGTTACAACAGAACCTCTGGTCCAGCAGTCCTACTGTGTTACAGTAGAACCTCTGGTCCAGTCCTACTGTGTTACAACAGAACCTCTGGTCCTACTGTGTTACAACAGAACCTCTGGTCCAGTCCTACTGTGTTACAACAGAACCTCTGGTCCAGTCCTACTGTGTTACAAAAGAACCTCTGGTCCTACTGTGTTACAACAGAACCTCTGGTCCAGTCCTACTGTGTTACAACAGAACCTCTGGTCCAGCAGTCCTACTGTGTTACAACAGAACCTCTGGTCCAGTCCTACTGTGTTACAACAGAACCTCTGGTCCAGCAGTCCTACTGTGTTACAACAGAACCTCTGGTCCAGTCCTACTGTGTTACAACAGAACCTCTGGTCCTACTGTGTTACAACAGAACCTCTGGTCCAGCAGTCCTACTGTGTTACAACAGAACCTCTGGTCCAGTCCTACTGTGTTACAGCAGAACCTCTGGTCCTACTGTGTTACAGCAGAACCTCTGGTCCAGCAGTCCTACTGTGTTACAGCAGAACCTCTGGTCCAGTCCTACTGTGTTACAACAGAACCTCTGGTCCTACTGTGTTACAGCAGAACCTCTGGTCCAGTCCTACTGTGTTACAACAGAACCTCTGGTCCAGTCCTACTGTGTTACAGCAGAACCTCTGGTCCTACTGTGTTACAGCAGAACCTCTGGTCCAGTCCTACTGTGTTACAACAGAACCTCTGGTCCAGCAGTCCTACTGTTATACAACAGAACCTCTGGTCCTACTGTGTTACAACAGAACCTCTGGTCCAGCAGTCTACTGTGTTACAACAGAACCTCTGGTCCTAATGTGTTACAGCAGAATCTCTGGTCCAGTCCTACTGTGTTACAGAAGAACCTCTGGTCCAGTCCTACTGTGTTACAACAGAACCTCTGGTCCAGCAGTCCTACTGTGTTACAACAGAACCTCTGGTCCTACTGTGTTACAGCAGAACCTCTGGTCCAGTCCTACTGTGTTACAGCAGAACCTCTGGTCCAGCAGTCCTACTGTGTTACAACAGAACCTCTGGTCCAGTCCTACTGTGTTACAGCAGAACCTCTGGTCCTACTGTGTTACAGCAGAACCTCTGGTCCAGTCCTACTGTGTTACAGTAGAACCTCTGGTCCAGTCCTACTGTGTTACAACAGAACCTCTGGTCCAGCAGTCCTACTGTGTTACAGTAGAACCTCTGGTCCAGTCCTACTGTGTTACAACAGAACCTCTGGTCCAGCAGTCCTACTGTGTTACAGTAGAACCTCTGGTCCAGTCCTACTGTGTTACAACAGAACCTCTGGTCCTACTGTGTTACAACAGAACCTCTGGTCCAGTCCTACTGTGTTACAACAGAACCTCTGGTCCTACTGTGTTACAACAGAACCTCTGGTCCAGTCCTACTGTGTTACAACAGAACCTCTGGTCCTACTGTGTTACAGCAGAACCTCTGGTCCCAGCAGTCCTACTGTGTTACAACAGAACCTCTGGTCCAGTCCTACTGTGTTACAACAGAACCTCTGGTCCTACTGTGTACAACAGAACCTCTGGTCCAGTCCTACTGTGTTACAACAGAACCTCTGGTCCTACTGTGTTACAACAGAACCTCTGGTCCAGCAGTCCTACTGTGTTACAACAGAACCTCTGGTCCAGTCCTACTGTGTTACAGCAGAACCTCTGGTCCTACTGTGTTACAACAGAACCTCTGGTCCAGTCCTACTGTGTTACAACAGAACCTCTGGTCCTACTGTGTTACAGCAGAACCTCTGGTCCAGTCCTACTGTGTTACAACAGAACCTCTGGTCCAGCAGTCCTACTGTGTTACAGTAGAACCTCTGGTCCAGTCCTACTGTGTTACAACAGAACCTCTGGTCCTACTGTGTTACAACAGAACCTCTGGTCCAGTCCTACTGTGTTACAACAGAACCTCTGGTCCAGTCCCTACTGTGTTACAACAGAACCTCTGGTCCTACTGTGTTACAACAGAACCTCTGGTCCAGTCCTACTGTGTTACAACAGAACCTCTGGTCCTACTGTGTTACAGCAGAACTTCTGGTCCAGCAGTCCTACTGTGTTACAACAGAACCTCTGGTCCAGTCCTACTGTGTTACAACAGAACCTCTGGTCCTACTGTGTTACAACAGAACCTCTGGTCCAGTCCTACTGTGTTACAACAGAACCTCTGGTCCTACTGTGTTACAACAGAACCTCTGGTCCAGCAGTCCTACTGTGTTACAACAGAACCTCTGGTCCAGTTCTACTGTGTTACAGCAGAACCTCTGGTCCTACTGTGTTACAGCAGAACCTCTGGTCCAGCAGTCCTACTGTGTTACAGCAGAACCTCTGGTCCTACTGTGTTACAGCAGAACCTCTGGTCCAGCAGTCCTACTGTGTTACAGTAGAACCTCTGGTCCAGTCCTACTGTGTTACAACAGAACCTCTGGTCCTACTGTGTTACAGCAGAACCTCTGGTCCAGTCCTACTGTGTTACAGCAGAACCTCTGGTCCTACTGTGTTACAGCAGAACCTCTGGTCCAGTCCTACTGTGTTACAACAGAACCTCTGGTCCAGCAGTCCTACTGTTATACAACAGAACCTCTGGTCCTACTGTGTTACAACAGAACCTCTGGTCCAGCAGTCCTACTGTGTTACAGCAGAACCTTCTGGTCCAGCAGTCCTACTGTGTTACAGCAGAATCTCTGGTCCAGTCCTACTGTGTTACAGAAGAACCTCTGGTCCAGTCCTACTGTGTTACAACAGAACCTCTGGTCCAGCAGTCCTACTGTGTTACAACAGAACCTCTGGTCCTACTGTGTTACAGCAGAACCTCTGGTCCAGTCCTACTGTGTTACAGCAGAACCTCTGGTCCTACTGTGTTACAGCAGAACCTCTGGTCAGCAGTCCTACTGTGTTACAACAGAACCTCTGGTCCAGTCCTACTGTGTTACAGCAGAACCTCTGGTCCTACTGTGTTACAGCAGAACCTCTGGTCCAGTCCTACTGTGTTACAGTAGAACCTCTGGTCCAGTCCTACTGTGTTACAACAGAACCTCTGGTCCAGCAGTCCTACTGTGTTACAGTAGAAACCTCTGGTCCAGTCCTACTGTGTTACAACAGAACCTCTGGTCCTACTGTGTTACAACAGAACCTCTGGTCCAGTCCTACTGTGTTACAACAGAACCTCTGGTCCTACTGTGTTACAACAGAACCTCTGGTCCAGTCCTACTGTGTTACAACAGAACCTCTGGTCCTACTGTGTTACAAGCAGAACCTCTGGTCCAGCAGTCCTACTGTGTTACAACAGAACCTCTGGTCCAGTCCTACTGTGTTACAACAGAACCTCTGGTCCTACTGTGTTACAACAGAACCTCTGGTCCAGTCCTACTGTGTTACAACAGAACCTCTGGTCCTACTGTGTTACAACAGAACCTCTGGTCCAGCAGTCCATACTGTGTTACAACAGAACCTCTGGTCCAGTCCTACTGTGTTACAGCAGAACCTCTGGTCCTACTGTGTTACAACAGAACCTCTGGTCAGTCCTACTGTGTTACAACAGAACCTCTGGTCCTACTGTGTTACAGCAGAACCTCTGGTCCAGTCCTACTGTGTTACAGCAGAACCTCTGGTCCAGCAGTCCTACTGTGTTACAGCAGAACCTCTGGTCCTACTGTGTTACAACAGAACCTCTGGTCCTACTGTGTTACAGCAGAACCTCTGGTCCAGTGGTCCTACTGTGTTACAGCAGAACCTCTGGTCCTACTGTGTTACAGCAGAACCTCTGGTCCAGTGGTCCTACTGTGTTACAGCAGAACCTCTGGTCCTACTGTGTTACAGCAGAACCTCTGGTCCAGTGGTCCTACTGTGTTACAGCAGAACCTCTGGTCCTACTGTGTTACAACAGAACCTCTGGTCAGCAGTCCTACTGTGTTACAGCAGAACCTCTGGGGGACAGGAAACCAGGAACCGAAAGGGGTGGAGTTACGTCATGTTTCCTGTTTGGTTATGGAGATCTTCTACCGAATAAAACTCCTTTGCTGGAGGGCATGAGGCTTTCTACCGGGCCGGTGGACACGGTGTTGGTTTTAAAACCCCCAGTATGAAGCAAAGTCTAGTGAAACTAGTATATGCTATATATATATACTAGATATACTAGTCTGATTGGTGGGACTAGATCCATGGTGAGCGGTCCACGACCAGCTCTCGTTGGATGTTCTTACGTTGTGATGGCTGAATCTCGCAGTCTCTGCTAGTTGTCATACCTATAACTATGTCATAACTATGTCATAACTATGTCATAACTAGTAACTTATAACTTTACTCCTCGGCATGCTCTTTTACATTCTACTGCCATTCATACATCCATGCTGTTTTATATTTGACTTCTTTTACAATGTTTTACCCATTTGTTTATCTTTTGTGTTATAATTTTACCTTTTAGATTTTGCTAGGCCGGCATTGTTGTTTTTCCTATGGTCCTTTGTGAACTGCTTTGGCAACGTCAGTTTATTTTCTGTGCAGTGAAGCTCATTTGATTGAAGTCATAGTTCTCAGTTAGCAGCTACCGCTACTCACAGTGGTTGTTGTGGTGACACACCACACACACACACACACACACATACACACACGCACACACACACACACACAGCTACACACACACACACACACACACACACACACACAACACACACACACACACACACACACACACACACACACACATACACACACACACACACACACACACACACACACAGCTACACACACACACACACACACACACACACAACACACACACACACACACATACACACACACACACACACACACACACACACACACACACACACACACACACACACACACACACACATACACACACACACACACACACACACAACACACACACACACACACACACACACATGGAGCTCTAGAGGGTGGAGCACATCTCTGGGGAACACCAGGCACTTTGTCTCCCCTGTTTGAGGTGAGGAGGATGGTGAGAGAGAGAGAGAGAGAGAGAGAGAGAGAGAGAGAGAGAGAGATAGGAAGAAAGAGTGAGAGAGCAATAGATACAGGGAGAGAGAAAGAGAGGAAGAGTGAGAGAGCAATAGATACAGGGAGAGAGAAAGAGGAAGAGAGGAGAAAGAGTGAGAGAGCAACAGATACAGGGAGAGAGAAAGAGAAAGAGAGGAAGAAAGAGTGAGAGAGCAACAGATACAGGGAGAGAGAAAGAGAAGAGAGGAAGAGTGAGAGAGCAATAGATACAGGGAGAGAGAAAGAGAAAGAGAGGAAGAAAGAGTGAGAGAGCAATAGATACAGGGGAGAGAGAAAGAGGAAGAGAGGAAGAAAGAGTGAGAGAGCAACAGATACAGGGAGAGAGAAAGAGAAAGAGAGGAAGAAAGAGTGAGAGAGCAATAGATACAGGGAGAGAGAAAGAGAGGAAGAAAGAGTGAGAGAGCAATAGATACAGGGAGAGAGAAAGAGAGGAAGAAAGAGGTGAGAGAGCAACAGATACAGGGAGAGAGAAAGAGAGGAAGAAAGAGTGAGAGAGCAATAGATACAGGGAGAGAGATAGATGAGAGAGGAAGGGGAGAGAGAGGGAGGAAGAAAGAATGAGAGAGAGAGATGCATGAGAGAGAGAATGACAGGAATGAGAGAGAGGGGGAGAGAGACAGAGGGAGGAGGAAGGGAGAGAGGGATGGGAGAGAGGTAGAGAGAGCTGTTTGTAGTGGTGTTCTCTCTCCATCTACCAAATCAAAGCGTATACAGACACAAAGGACATCTCCTCCGACTCCAGCTCAGGGATGCGGTCTCCATGACGATTTAGCTGCCTGTCAGTGATGACTGTCTGTCATTTGGAGTGATGTGTAGAACATCCCTGTGCACATGGCAGTGTGTGTGTGTGTGTGTCTGTGTGTGTGTGTATACGCACATGTGTCAAACAATAGGCGATCTGTCATTGCTGTTTGTTCACATCACATCGCTTTCGACAATCTCCTGCGAACAGCTACGTCTCTCTGTCTCCAGCTCTCACTTTGTCTCTACCTCTCTCACTCTGTCTCTACCTCTCTCTGTCTCTACCTCTCTCTCTCTGTCTCTACCTCTCTCTCTCCTCTGTGTCTCTCTGTCTGTCTCTGCCTCTCTATCTGTCTCTACCTCTCTCTTTCTCTCTCTCTGTCTGTCTCTGCCTCTATCTGTCTCTACCTCTCTCTTTCTCTCTCTCTGTCTGTCTCTGCCTCTCTATCTGTCTCTACCTCTCTCTTTCTGTCTTTACCTCTCTCTCTCTCTGTGTGTCTCTCTGTCTGTCTCTGCCTCTCTATCTGTCTCTACCTCTCTCTTTCTCTCTCTCTGTCTGTCTCTAAAATCTAGCATGTAAATACTGACAACCATGAAAAATAAAGATTGAAAGGTCCGATTCTCTCCACCTCTGTCTCTACCTCCCTCTCTCTCTCTCTGTAGTGTATGTGTTAGGGCTGTCGCGGTTAAGGAATTTCTCCTGCGGTGAGTGAGAGCGCCTCAACACCGCGGTGTGCGGTGATACCGCCGCCCCCTTTAAATAAAACGCTAAGAAGCTAGCAATGTTTTTGTTAATTGGGCTAATAAATTATTCATGTCTAAACTCACAGTATAGTAATAGTAATAGATACATACAAATAAAGCGTATTATTATATAATTATAAAAAGACATGACAATGTTATATTATAACACTTCTTAGTTTATTGAACTGTTGTTCAAAACAATCAGACTTTTAACGCTAAATCTTCCAGTGCAACAGCATCTTAAACATCACAGCTGAAATGAAAAAACAAGCGCCCGTCTTTTAAACACAGGCTTTAAGCTGTACGATTTATACCTGGGCAATGTCCTTGTTGCGCGCGAGAAAAACCACCATATAGACCTTTTGAGGTTTTAGAGATGATCGGAGTGGAGTTACAATATTTCCAGCGGCACTGAAAACTCTCTCCGATTGTGCCCTTGTTGCGCAGATGCACATGTATTTGCGGGCGACTTTTGAGAGGAGAGGAAATCTACCTTTGTTTTCACGCCATGTCTCCAAAGGGGAGAAGTAACATTAGGCTTTGACACAAGTGTAGCTGCCATCTCTCCCGCTCTCTCCCGTCATGTTGGTTACGTGCGGTGGTGGCGGTGGCTCAACATACATCGCGGTGCGCCTCTTAGCACCGCGGTTATTCATTTTGCGGTTATCGCGACAGCCCTAGTATGTGTGTCTGTTTGTGTGTGCATACAGAAATACACACAATCATCCATTATACACACATGCATAGTCCCTCTATTTAGATCTTCTCTCTATCTCTATCTCACTTTATCTTTCTCGTCCTTCTCTCTGCCTGTCTGTCTGTCTCTCTCTCTCTCCTCTCTCTCTCTCTCTCTCTCTCTCTCTCTCTCTCTCTCTCGTCTAGATACACTGTTACCCTCGGTCCAGGGAAGCAGCACGCTAGTGCTAGTGATTTCTCCATTCTCCAGCCAGCGGAGCAGCTAATTTCCTTAGCCGCTAAGTACCTCTATGGATTACTGTGCTAGCTCGTGGCGGCTAGCTGAGCCCACTGCATCCAAGCTGTCTGCATGGTTAGCTTGACCGTTTCAGGCGGCGGGGGCAGGAAGCAATGAAGCGCAGTGCTTTGCTAACGTTGTGGAAAAGTAGTGACACATTGACGAATAGGAGTGAATATCATTTGTTGGACAATAC
>JAXIVH010000159.1:0-2500 GCA_036785325.1 Urophycis tenuis | reverse complement strand
TAATTTATTTGCCTAGGGTGTACTGTGAACTGGGTAAGACTGTTTTTACTAGCAGGCTAGTCGAAACCGTTGACTTGCGCTAGCCTAGCACCGGTGAACTCTGCAACTAGAAGAACTGAATGAAGTGTGTTGAAAACGTCTCCAATGATAAATAACACACTGGCTGACTTGGAATGAGGTCCTATGTCCAAAATTCTGAACTACCCCTTTAACTCACATTATACTCTTTTGGTGTGTCCTCTTTAAGCTCTCCTCTCTCCTCCCCCTCCTCCTCCCTCTCTGCTCCTCCATCCCCCCTCCATCGTCTCCTCGCCCCCCCCTCCTCCAGCGGAATGAGCCTCTGAGTGGATCAATATCCGTTGCCCCGCTACCCAGAATGCCTTGCAGGGACCCAGGTTGTGGGTTCCATGTGGGTCAGGATGGACGGCAGCATCAGGGAGACTCCTTGTTGAGGGGAGGGGGGAGGGAGGAGGAGAGGGAGGAGGAGGGAGGGGAGGCCGGATGGAGGGAGGAAGACACGGACGAGAGGAAAGGAATGAGCGGAAGCTGCCTTGACGTGGAAGGCTTGAGAGGAGGAGGAGGAGGAGGAGCGCAGGGAAGAAATGGAGAGGAGGAGCTGAGGGGTGAGGAGGAGCTGAGGAGCTGAGGGAAGAAATGGAGAGGAGGAGCTGAGGGGTGGGAGGAGAGGAGGAGCTGAGGGGTGAGGAGGAGCTGAGGGGTGAGGGAGGAGAGGAGGAGCTGAGGGGTGAGGAGGAGAGGAGGAGAGGAGGAGCTGAGGGGTGAGGGGGAGCTGAAGGGTGAGGAGGAGAGGAGGAGCTGAGGGGTGAGGAGGAGAGGAGGAGCTGAGGGAAGAAATGGAGAGGAGGAGCTGAGGGGTGGGAGGAGAGGAGGAGCTGAGGGGTGAGGAGGAGAGGAGGAGCTGAGGGAAGAAATGGAGAGGAGGAGCTGAGGGGTGGGAGGAGAGGAGAAGCTGAGGGGTGAGGAGGGGCTGAGGGGTGGGAGGAGAGGAGGAGCTGAGGGGTGAGGAGAGAGGAGGAGCTGAGGGGTGGGAGGAGAGGAGGAGCTGAGGGGTGAGGAGGAGAGGAGGAGCTGAGGGGTGAGGAGGAGCTGAGGGGTGGGGAGGAGAGGAGGAGCTGAGGGGTGAGGAGGAGAGGAGGAGCTGAGGGGTGAGGAGGAGAGGAGGAGCTGAGGGGTGAGGAGGAGCTGAGGGTGAGGAGGAGAGGAGGCGCTAGAGGAGGAACAGTGTATCTCTATTTCTAGCTGTGGTTTGCAGGCTAAAGGTTCCCCGTGGAGACATTCAGGGTTCTCTGATCTTCTGCCGTGTTCTCCATAGATCACATGACCCTGCTCTCACTGTAACAGACCCACTGACCATCATGTGTTCACATCCCAATGCAGCAGGGGAAAGTCTGTCTGTCTGTCTGTCTGTCTGTCTGTCTGTCTGTCTACCTCTCTGTCTGTCTGCCTGTCTCTCTCTGTCTCCCTTTCTCTCTGTCTCCCTGTCTCTATCTGTCTCTCTGTCTACCTCTCTGTCTGTCTGTCTACCTCTCTGTCTGTCTGCCTGTCTCTCTCTGTCTCTCTTTCTCTCTGTCTCCCTGTTTCTATCTGTCTCCCTGTCTACCTCTCTGTCTTTCTCTCTGTCTGTCTCGCTGCCCGTCTCCCTTTCTGTCTCCCTGTCTCTATCTGTCTCTCTGTCTACCTCTCTCTGTCTGTCTGTCTGTCTGTCTGTGTCCCTGTCTCTCTCCCTTTTTTCTCAGTCTTCCAGTCTCTATCTTTCTCCTTATCTCTTTGTCTTCCTGTTTCTATGTCTACCTCTCTGTCTGTCTCCCTGTCTCCTCCCTGTTCATGTCTCTTCCCACCTCCTTCCTCTCTGGATCTATGTAGCCAGGGGGCTTAGAGGAGGAGGAGGAGGAGGTGTGTCAGGAATACAGATACTCACCCTCTTTAGTATTCTCCCCGCCTGTTCATCCCCTCATCATTCATCCCTCATCATCCATCCCTTAACTCTTACTCCCATTCATACTGAGAAGAAGATGAGAGGAGAAAGAGATAAAGGAGAGAGAGGAGGAGGTGGGGAGAGAGAGGGAGGGAGTGAGGGTGAAGGGGGGGAGGTGGGGGGAGAGTGAGCATGAAAGAGAAAGGTGATGGAGGCATGGGGAGAGAGGGGTGTGTAGATTGATGGAGGATGGAGGCAGAGAGAGAGAGAGGGAGGAGGGATAAGGGAGGGTTGCCTGCCGTGGCCAGTTATTAATTACTTCACTCTCTCTCATCTGTTCTCTGTCTGCAGAGGGAAGTAATTACAGATATCTCCCTCCCTCCCTATGTCTCTCTGTCGCTCTATCATTCTGTCATTTTCCCTTCCTCTCTCTCTCTCTCTCTCTCTCTTTCCACATCCATTTCAAACGAGAGATACCCCAGACGGTGAATTACAGGAGACAAATCATTTAGTGTGTGTGTGTGTGTGTGTGTGTGTGTGTGTGTGTGTGTGTGTGCGTGTGTG
>JAXIVH010001589.1:0-17500 GCA_036785325.1 Urophycis tenuis | reverse complement strand
TGTGTGTGTGCGTGTGTGTGTGTGTGTCTGTGTGTGTGTGTGTGTACCTGGTTGCTGAAGATCTCCAGGTTCCTCAGTGTGGTGTGTGTGTGTGTCTGTGTGCGTGTACCTGGTTGCTGAAGATCTCCAGGTTCCTCAGTGTGGTGGCACTGAGCACCAGCCCCCTGGTCTCAGAGGAGAGGCAGCGGAAGGAGCTGTGGGGGGGCAGTGTTGACAGGGATGACCATATGTGCATTCTGGGAGCATCACGTATACACATGCATGTTTATATACACCGTATACATATACACATGTATACATCCCTGCAGGTTATCTATATGTATATACAGTAGATAGCTGTGTGTGAGGTTGCACCTGTCATTCAAAAGAACCTTCTCCAGGTTGAATTCCCGGAGGTACTGAATGAGAGGGCCAAGGCAGCAGATCACCTGGCTGTCTAACGACGCAACCCTGGACAGAGAGTGAGAACCTGGGGGGCGCACACACACGCACACGCGCACGCACGCGCACACGCACACACACACACACACACACACACACACACACACACACACACACACATTTCGTCTAATGGCTTTATTGATAATCTATCAGCAAAGACAAAGAGATATAAATCCACCCCCACAGAACCACTGGCCAAACAAAAAAACATCCCAAACAAGGCTCTTCATCCGCTCCAGCAGGAGAACGGACTTTCACCTCGAGATGATACCAAACCACTGGGGTTTTACTAACCACTACAGACAGACAGACAGACAGATAGAAATACTTTAATGATCCCTGAAGGAAATTGCATTTGTTACAATACTCCAGTTGGATGTTAAAGGGGGGGAAAGAAAAGAAAAGACAGTGTAGAAGTAAAAAACAGTAGAGTGATAAATATAAACATAAAATATAAAAATATGTAACAATATACATAAATATACATAAATACACATACATCTAGGCATATACTATAGAAAGTAAATACTAAGCATACACAAAATAAAAAAAAATAAAAATAGTATATAACAACACTACCTATGTTAGGACTACAACACTACTTGTGTTAGGACTACAATACTACTTGTGTTAGGACTACAATACTACCTGTATTAGGACTACAACACTACCTGTGTTAGGAGGACTACAACACTACCTGTGTTAGGACTACAACACTACCTGTGTTAGGAGGACTACAACACTACCTGTGTTAGGACTACAACACTACCTGTGTTAGGACTACAACACTACCTGTGTTAGGACTACAACACTACCTGTGTTAGGACTACAACACTACCTGTGTTAGGAGGACTACAACACTACCTGTGTTAGGACTACAACACTACCTGTGTTAGGATGACAACACTACCTGTGTTAGGACTACAACACTACCTGTGTTAGGACTACAACACTACCTGTGTTAGGATGACAACACTACCTGTGTTAGGACTACAACACTACCTGTGTTAGGATGACAACACTACCTGTCACAGGTAGTGTTGTCATCCTAACACAGGTAAGTGTTGTAGTCCTCCTAACACAGGCTGTGTTAGGAGGACTACAACACTACCTGTGTTAGGACTGTGTTAGGACTACAACACTACTTGTGTTAGGACTACAACACTACCTGTGTTAGGACTACAACACTACCTGTGTTAGGAGGACTACAACACTACCTGTGTTAGGACTACAACACTACCTGTGTAAGGACTACAACACTACCCGTGTTAGGACTACAACACTACCTGTGTTAGGACTACAACACTACCTGTGTTAGGACTACAACACTACCTGTGTTAGGAGGACTACAACACTACCTGTGTTAGGACTACAACACTACCTGTGTTAGGAGGACTACAACACTACCTGTGTTAGGACTACAACACTCCCTGTGTTAGGACTACAACACTACCTGTGTTAGGAGGACTACAACACTACCTGTGTTAGGACTACAACACTACCTGTGTTAGGACTGTGTTAGGACTACAACACTACCTGTGTTAGGAGGACTACAACACTACCTGTGTTAGGACTGTGTTAGGACTACAACACTACCTGTGTTAGGACTACAACACTACCCGTGTTAGGACTACAACACTACCTGTGTTAGGACTACAACACTACCTGTGTTAGGAGGACTACAACACTACCTGTGTTAGGACTACAACACTCCCTGTGTTAGGAGGACTACAACACTACCTGTGTTAGGAGGACTACAACACTACCTGTGTTAGGACTACAACACTACCCGTGTTAGGAGGACTACAACACTACCTGTGTTAGGACTACAACACTACTTGTGTTAGGACTACAACACTACCTGTGTTAGGACTACAACACTACCCGTGTTAGGACTACAACACTACCCGTGTTAGGAGGACTACAACACTACCTGTGTTAGGACTACAACACTACCTGTGTTAGGACTACAACACTACCTGTGTTAGGACTACAACACTACCTGTGTTAGGACGACAACACTACCTGTGTTAGGAGGACTACAACACTACCTGTGTTAGGACGACAACACTACCTGTGTTAGGACGACAACACTACCTGTGTTAGGACTACAACACTACCTGTGTTAGGACTACAACACTACCTGTGTTAGGACTACAACACTACCTGTGTTAGGAGGACTACAACACTACCTGTGTTAGGACTACAACACTACCTGTGTTAGGACTACAACACTACCTGTGTTAGGACTACAACACTACCTGTGTTAGGACTACAACACTACTTGTGTTAGGACTACAACACTACCTGTGTTAGGACTACAACACTACCTGTGTTAGGACTACAACACTACCTGTGTTAGGACTACAACACTACCTGTGTTAGGAGGACTACAACACTACCTGTGTTAGGACTACAACACTACTTGTGTTAGGACTACAACACTACCTGTGTTAGGACTACAACACTACCTGTGTTAGGAGGACTACAACACTACCTGTGTTAGGACTACAACACTACCTGTGTTAGGAGGACTACAATACTACCTGTGTTAGGAGGACTACAACACTACCTGTGTTAGGACTACAATACTACCTGTGTTAGGATGACAACACTACCTGTGTTAGGACTACAACACTACTTGTGTTAGGACTACAACACTACCTGTGTTAGGACTACAACACTACCTGTGTTAGGAGGACTACAACACTACCTGTGTTAGGACTACAACACTACCTGTCTTAGGACTACAACACTACCTGTGTTAGGAGGACTACAACACTACCTGTGTTAGGAGGACTACAATACTACCTGTGTTAGGATGACAACACTACCTGTGTTAGGACTACAACACTACTTGTGTTAGGACTACAACACTACCTGTGTTAGGAGGACTACAACACTACCTGTGTTAGGAGGACTACAACACTACTTGTGTTAGGACTACAACACTACCTGTGTTAGGACTACAACACTACCTGTGTTAGGAGGACTACAACACTACCTGTGTTAGGAGGACTACAACACTACCTGTGTTAGGACTACAACACTACTTGTGTTAGGACTACAACACTACCTGTGTTAGGACTACAACACTACCTGTGTTAGGAGGACTACAACACTACCTGTGTTAGGACTACAACACTACCTGTGTTAGGACTACAACACTACCTGTGTTAGGACTACAACACTACCTGTGTTAGGACTACAACACTACCTGTGTTAGGACTACAACACTACTTGTGTTAGGACTACAACACTACCTGTGTTAGGACTACAACACTACCTGTGTTAGGACTCGTTTTGTTGGTGTTTGTTTTGACCACTGGAATGTGTACAGAATGGATCCTAACCTTCAGGTCCCAGCCCTTAAAATGTGTTTGCATCATATTATTCCAACTGACCGAGCATTGTCTGTTGACCACTTACATTTTTTGTGTTGCTGTCACACAATACACATGTTTTACAGACAACCCACGTACACACACACCCACACACCTGTGTCCTGGGAGTGACAGTAGAACTCTGTGATGATGTTCATTGCTGCTGGGAACTGGAACTCTGCAGCATCCTTCCTCTGGATCTGGACGCGGTCGAGCGCCTGCATACTGGCATGGTGACACGAGAGAGAGAGAGAGAGAGAGAGAGAGCGAGAGAGCGAGAGAGCGAGAGAGACAGAGAGACAGAGAGACAGAGAGACAGAGAGACAGAGAGAGAGAAAGAAAGAGGGAGAGGGAGAGGGAGAGGGAGAGAGAGAGAGAGAGAGAGTGAGGGAGAGAGGAAAGAGGGAGAGAGAAAGGAGAGAGGGGTGAGAGAGAGGAGACAGAGCTGTCAACAACCAACAGTACAGAGCTCCAGAGGGCTCCCTTGGAGCCTCGTGTCCAGGCTTTGAGCCTGACACCTCAAAGGATGAAAAACAAGACAAGAGTCTTCACGTTGCTTGGCGTCTCTCCGTCCTGTCCAGGAGGAGCCACGGGGGTGGAAACACACCTCTGATCACCTGGACGGGAAAGCTCTCGTCGGGTACAAACACACACACACAGACACACACTGCACTCGCTCCATTCACCTGCACAGCATTGCCAAGGACCTCGCGGCTTTGTCTGCTCTGTTGTTGCCAGGGCAACCAAGGCAAACACGTGGCAGCAAATGGAGGGCCGGAGAAGTATCTTTCTTATATTTCCCAGAATCATACAAATACACCCCCACTAAGGGTACACACACACATCCATTCACTACAGCCAGACTCTTTCAGGTCTGAGAACAGACCTTCTCCAGGGAGTGACAGATACATACACCTTCTACATGGGGTGGCAGTAGCTCAGTGGGTAGAGCGGGTGGACAGAGCGGGTCGTCCACCAACCGTAGGGTCGGCAGTTCGATCCCCATGATCCCCTCCTCCAACTGTCCACATGTCGAACCCCACAAATGTACTGATTGTAAGTTTTGTAAGATTGTAAGATTGTAAGAATGTACTCTTTACATGATACCCTTTACATGGAGCTATATTGCAGTGTGTATCAACAGTGTGGGACAGCAGACATGTGGATAGAACAGTACAGGACAGGCTGAAAATATTGATGGGGGGGAAGTGTACAGACAACGCATACGTGTACGCATCATGGCTGCCCCGCGTATTTTGCGACCGTTTGGTGCGTCGGTGTGTCTCCATGGTGTTTATTTACATGACCACGCAGTACATGCTTTTGTACGATTTCCGGATCTGAAATTACTGTGGTCTGCCCCAACAGGAGACCTCCACTATCATACGCTTTGGCCGAGTAATGATGCAGCAAGTCTTCACACAGGACACAGCAGTTACAGTAGAATGTCCTGGACCCCCACACTGCCCTGTGATTGATAGAAGCGTAGTGTGGGCTTAAGGAAAGGCTGGGGTCATGACCCCCGGGTCAGAGGTCGATGCTCGAGAGACATTCACCCGCGCGCGTCTGAGAGTCACGGTCTGGAGCCGCGGCCCGGCCAAACACAGCACCTCCCCGTGCCGAGGTAGGAGTGGTGTGTGGTGTGTAGGAGTGGGCCCCCAGGGACTCATTAGCACCGGGGCCAGAGACGCACACACGCTGCTGCATGGGGGGGGGGCTCTGGTGGTGGGGGCGCCCGGGGGGAAACAGGCAGGCTCCGGGGTCCTGGGAGACGCACAACACCCGACCTCGCCCTTCACCTGGGTGCCACTGGCACACAGAGGTGCAGCCCACCGCGTGACAAACCCCCAGAGACTGCGGTTGCCAGGTTGTCTCCGTAACGTTTCCTCCCCTCTCGTCCTTGATGTGTTGTTGCCCATTGTGTTGCTTTTAAAGACAAACTCTGGTTGGATGCGAGTGGCCACAGTACCAGGCAAGGTGCTCAACACTGCTGCTGTTCATCAAGCTGAACAAAGCATAGCGTGTGCGTGTGCGTGTGTGTGTAGGACTAAATGGAACAAACAACCCCAGTGTGTGTGTGTGTGTGTGTTTAGATAATGAAGAGAACATCTTGTCTCTGCTGCACACCAGGCTGACGGAGGACCTGTTCAAACAGGATCACTGGACTGGTCATTACTGGCTGCGTCTCAAACCGCCAACCCAACCACACTGACGGAGGAGACAATGGAAGACAGGAGACAACAAGGAGGGATTCAGAGACAGGTGTGGGGGGGGGAGAGAGAGAAGGAAGATGGAGGTAAAGTTGGTCGCAAGACAAAAAACAGAATGATTTAGACTTTAGAGAAAAACAAATATAATAAAATAGTATGAATGAATGGCAAAGGAGCCCAGAGAATAATCGCAGCAGCCTACAGAGTGGATGGAAGGTTGGATGAATGAATGAATAAGATTCATTCATTCATCCAACCTTCCATCCACCCATCCGTCATCCATCAACACGTCCTCCCCGCCCACCCTAGCAGTCATGTCCCGTCTCCCAGACCAAAGCAATCACACACCGCACCACAGGTCATCAGTGCTGGGTGACAGACTGACGGGAGGGGCGGGCTGACAGGCTGCCGGTCCAGAACAGAACCCGGCCAGCGCCTCCCTCAGCCGCCAGGGCGTCAACACTGCACTTCAATGTTCTCCAACATGTCCAGCTGTGACTGGGCAGACTGTTCTCCAACATGTCCAGCTGTGACTGGGCAGACTGTTCTCCAACATGTCCAGCTGTGACTGGGGACTGTTCTCCAACATGTCCAGCTGTGACTGGGCAGACTGTTCTCCAACATGTCCAGCTGTGACTGGGGACTGTTCTCCAACATGTCCAGCTCTGACTGGGGACTGTTCTCCAACATGTCCAGCTGTGACTGGGGACTGTTCTCCAACATGTCCAGCTGTGACTGGGGACTGTTCTCCAACATGTCCAGCTGTGACTGGGTAGACTGTTCTCCAACATGTCCAGCTGTGACTGGGGACTGTTCTCCAACATGTCCAGCTCTGACTGGGGACTGTTCTCCAACATGTCCAGCTGTGACTGGGGACTGTTCTCCAACATGTCCAGCTGTGACTGGGGACTGTTCTCCAACATGTCCAGCTGTGACTGGGTAGACTGTTCTCGAACATGTCCTGCTCTGACTGGGGACTGTTCTCCAACATGTCCAGCTCTGACTGGGGACTGTTCTCCAACATGTCCAGCTGTGACTGGGGACTGTTCTCCAACATGTCCAGCTCTGACTGGGTAGAGCAGGGGTGTGTGTGTGGGTGTGTGTGTGTGTGTATGTGTGTGTGTGTGTGTGTGTGTGTGTGTGTGTGTGTGTGTGTGTGTGTGTGTGTGTGTGTGTGTGTGTGTGTGTGTGTTAGTTTGCCAGATTAAATTCTTGCCCACACAACGCTGACATTTTCGTAAATGCCGTTTAGACCAAGGCTTGACACTAAACACCATGCACAATACCACAACAATTCACAACAATCTCCCATGAAGAGTCGAGATACACACAGTGTCATTTCGATTTTTTTTTGGACAGCATTTGAACTCTTGGAAGTAATGTGACAGTAAATTGGGGCAAACTGCCCCTTAGTGGTCATAGAAGGTATTACAATTGGTTTCATGGACTATCACACGTTAATGACAAGTTTGTTTGCACTGCACTACTGCACTCTAAAACACTGTAAAACACTGTAAAACACTAGCTACCTTAACTTTACCTTTGATATCATGCTAGGCCCCCGCCACCCTGTACACTGTTGAGTGTTTGACTGTTATTGTCTATTGTTATACTTTATTGTTGAGTTTCATGTTAAGAAAAACGTCCCTTCGTCCAGGCGTCAACACTCACCTGGGGTTGGAGAGGCTCTGCAGAAGGCTGTGTGTGTGTTCCGAGAGGTCAGAGGGAACCAGGATCTCCACAGGGTTGATCTTCAAGATGCGTTCCTCCAGCTCAGAGCGGGACGGATCATCAGTGAAACTGTCCAGCAGCACATCTCCAGTGCTGGGCTGCACTGCCTGGGGACACATGTACATGTGTGTAGGGGTGAAGGGGTAAAGGGGTAAAGGGGTGAAGGGGTGAAGGGGTGAAGGGGTAAAGGGGTGAAGGGGTGAAGGGGTAAAGGGGTAAAGGGGTAAAGGGGTAAAGGGGTGAAGGGGTAAAGGGGTAAAGGGGTAAAGGGGTAAAGGGGTAAAGGGGCATTTAGCAGATGCTTTGTCCAAAGCGACAATCAGTACATTTGTGGGGTTCGACATGTGGACAGTTGGAGATCAAGGGGATCAAGAGGATCGGACCGCCGACCCTACGGTTAGTGGACGACCCGCTCTGTCCACCCGCTCTACCCACTGAGCTACTGCCACCCACACACATGTACGTCTTAGCACTTTATAATTGCGCTTTGTATCTTAGCATTTGGTACTACACTATAGGCCAGAGATGTTGTATACTAGCAATGGTTAACCTAGCAATTGGAATGCTTGTAACTTGTTCTGGTGACTTTCTTACTGTATTAATAGCAATGAAGTGTTCTGATAAATGTACTTACTGTAAGTCGCTTTGGACAAAAGCGTCAAAATACAATGTAAATACAATACAAAACATCTCTTGGTCCTTATTATAGCTCACACAGGAACTGAAGTGTTTTCAATGTGATTCCACGCTGCGGTGTCCCACAGCCCCTGACTCACCACCAGGCCCACAGCCCCTGGCTCACCACCAGGCCCACGGTGACCTGACTCACCACCAGGCCCACGGTGACCTGACTCACCACCAGGCCCACAGCCCCTGACTCACCACCAGGCCCACAGCCCCTGACTCACCACCAGGCCCACAGCCCCTGACTCACCACCAGGCCCACAGCCCCTGACTCACCACCAGGCCCACAGCCCCTGACTCACCACCAGGCCCACAGCCCCTGACTCACCACCAGGCCCACAGTGACCTGACTCACCACCAGGCCCACAGCCCCTGACTCACCACCAGGCCCACGGTGACCTGACTCACCACCAGGCCCACAGCCCCTGACTCACCACCAGGCCCACAATGACCTGCCGGCCCTTCTGCTCCCGGTTCTCGCTGATGCACAGCAGGTAGCTGTCTGGGGGCTCCGAGCCCCCGCCATCCTCCCCCAGGCTGCACAGCGGGCTGACGTCTGAAGGAAGGAACAGCTTTCAAATGGCAGGGTGGTCCATGGTTTCATCATCACAGACGCCATTTCATTTGACCTTAAGGTCCAACATTTGGGGTATTTTTGGGGGGTGGAATACAAACAAAATGTGCTTAAATCCGCACAGCCTTATATAAGAGCAGCATGGCGCCGGCCCTTTAAGGACACCAGCCCTTAGAGGTTAAAGGGCCCTACACTGAGGAACACAGGACGTATGGAAAGACAGAAATATACGTCAATAGATGCAGAGATGAATCTGATCAACTGTCCAGATACCTTCTCCCACCAGCGTAGACTTGGTGTAGAGCGCACTGAGCTGTCGTGTGAACAGAGCATTCTTATTGGCTCCCAAGGCTTTGATGGCAGATGTCTCCATCTGCTTCACCACGCCCACCTAAACACACACACACACACACACACTCAGCTCAGCTCAGCGAGGAGACAGCAACATAAGAGCAGCATGGTCCACAGAGCCACCAGACCCCCCGGGGGACACAGCCTCACCTTGTGTCCCTGGGAGACCAGGCGCCGCACATGGACGGCCAGGCGGTGGGTGGGGACGCTGCACGTCATGAAGCTGTGGTCCAGGTGGCAGAAGATGTTCAGCTCCTTGGCGGCTATCTGCACCAACACACAGCAAGCACTGTTGGGGGATCTCTGGCTGCACTGCTGCCAGGTGTACGGAGGTGTGTACGGAGGTGTGTACGGAGGGTGTGTACGGAGGTGTGTACGAAGGGTGTGTACGGAGGTGTGTACGGAGGGTGTGTACGGAGGGGTGTACGAAGGGTGTGTACAGAGGTGTGTACGGAGGGTGTGTACGGAGGGTGTGTACGGAGGGTATGTACGGAGGTGTGTACGGAGGGTGTGTACGGAGGGTGTGTACGGAGGGTATGTACGGAGGTGTGTACGGAGGTGTGTACGGAGGTGTGTACGGAGGGTGTGTACGGAGGTGTGTACGGAGGTGTGTACGGAGGTGTGTACAGAGGTGTGTACAGAGGTGTGTACGGAGGTGTGTACGGAGGGTGTGTACGGAGGTGTGTACGGAGGTGTGTACGGAGGTGTGTACGGAGGGTGTGTACGGAGGGTGTGTACGGAGGTGTGTACGGAGGTGTGTACGGAGGTGTGTACGGAGGTGTGTACGGAGGTGTGTACGGAGGGTGTGTACGGAGGTGTGTACGGAGGGTGTGTACGGAGGTGTGTACGGAGGTGTGTACGGAGGTGTGTACGGAGGGTGTGTACGGAGGTGTGTACGGAGGTGTGTACGGAGGTGTGTACGGAGGGTGTGTACAGAGGTGTGTACGGAGGTGTGTACGGAGGTGTGTACGGAGGTGTGTACGGAGGTGTGTACGGAGGGTGTGTACGGAGGTGTGTACGGAGGTGTGTACAGAGGTGTGTACGGAGGGTGTGTACGGAGGTGTGTACGGAGGGTGTGTACGGAGGTGTGTACGGAGGGTGTGTACGGAGGTGTGTACGGAGGTGTGTACGGAGGTGTGTACGGAGGGTGTGTACGGAGGTGTGTACGGAGGTGTGTACGGAGGTGTGTACGGAGGTGTGTACAGAGGTGTGTACGGAGGGTGTGTACGGAGGTGTGTACCGAGGTGTGTACGGAGGTGTGTACGGAGGGTGTGTACCGAGGTGTGTACGGAGGTGTGTACGGAGGTGTGTACGGAGGGTGTGTACGGAGGTGTGTACAGAGGTGTGTACAGAGGTGTGTACGAAGGGTGTGTACGGAGGGTGTGTACAGAGGTGTGTACGGTGTGTACGGAGGTGTGTACAGAGGTGTGTACAGAGGTGTGTACGGAGGGTGTGTACGGAGGTGTGTACGAAGGGTGTGTACAGAGGTGTGTACGGAGGTGTGTACGGAGGTGTGTATGGAGGGTGTGTACAGAGGTGTGTACAGAGGTGTGTACGGAGGTGTGTACGGAGGTGTGTACAGAGGGTGTGTACGGAGGTGTGTACGGAGGTGTGTACGAAGGGTGTGTACGGAGGTGTGTACGGAGGTGTGTACGGAGGGTGTGTACGGAGGTGTGTACGGAGGTGTGTACGGAGGTGTGTACGAAGGGTGTGTAGAGAGGTGTGTACAGAGGTGTGTACAGAGGTGTGTACGGAGGTGTGTACGGAGGGTGTGTACGGAGGTGTGTACAGAGGTGTGTACGAAGGGTGTGTACGGAGGGTGTGTACAGAGGTGTGTACGGTGTGTACGGTGTGTACGGAGGTGTGTACAGAGGTGTGTACAGAGGGTGTGTACGGAGGTGTGTACGGAGGTGTGTACGAAGGGTGTGTACGGAGGTGTGTACGGAGGTGTGTACGGAGGGTGTGTACGGAGGTGTGTACCGAGGTGTGTACGGAGGTGTGTACGGAGGTGTGTACGGAGGTGTGTACGAAGGGTGTGTACGGAGGTGTGTACGGATGTTGTGTACGGAGGGTGTGTACGGAGGTGTGTACGGAGGTGTGTACGGAGGTGTGTACGAAGGGTGTGTACGGAGGTGTGTACGGAGGTGTGAACGAAGGGTGTGTACGGAGGTGTGTACGGAGGGTGTGTACGGAGGGGTGTACGAAGGGTGTGTACAGAGGTGTGTACGGAGGGTGTGTACGGAGGGTGTGTACGGAGGGTATGTACGGAGGTGTGTACGGAGGGTGTGTACGGAGGGTGTGTACGGAGGGTATGTACGGAGGTGTGTACGGAGGATGTGTACGGAGGGTGTATACGGAGGGTATGTACGGAGGTGTGTACGGAGGATGTGTACGGAGGGTGTATACGGAGGGTGTGTACGGAGGATGTGTATTCATGCTCCCATCATGCTGAAGTGAGCGTAAACGTGTTGTTATCTTTTTACCCGATGGGAGAATGTCCTGGTACATGGGGTATCTACTCAGTGCAATCACTGGAAGAAATACAGAAATACAGAAATACATATCCGATAGCTCTCCAAGGCTCACCTCTGCGTCCTCTCCGAAGAACCTGTACTTGTAGCCACACTCCACGGCCAGCAGGGCGTCAGCATGCTGCAGCTGGAGCTGGACCACCTGCTGCTCCAGCGGAGTGAGGCCACTCTTTGAGCGCCTGCAGGGGGCGCTGGAGTCCTGCCGAGGACTCGGCCCGGGCACCCTTCCTCCTGCCGTCTTGGCAAACTGATGAAGACTAATCCCCTGTTCGGGATTTCAAAAGTATGTGTACATTTTAGACTAAACTTATTCTAGTTAGGCTGGAAAAATGTATTACGTCCATAAATGAAGCTTCCGGAAGTAATTATTGAATCGTTAAACTGTCATATATATGGAGGGCATAGCGTCATAGTGTCGCACACATTCAAATTGCCCCATTGGTGCTTTTTACATTTACATTTAGGGCATTTATCCAAAGCGACTTACAAAGAGTACATTTGTCAGAAGAAGGTGAAACATTTCATTGCTGCTAATACAGTAAGAAAGTCACGAGAACAAGTTTCATCATTATGAGATTTAAAAGAAGCAGTAAAACCTTCCAATAGGACTATAAACCAAACCAATCCCCAACCAAGCGATAACATGAATACATATGACAACATAAACCATCATTTACGTCAACAAAGGCACAATTAGTCGATTACGTTGACCCAATTGGATGTGAATACTAGATTAAACACTAACTTGGTCATTAGTATAGAGCTACTACACACCTGTGTTTTAGGACACAGTGCGTGCTCCTCCCGGACTGCCCCCTCTTCCTCATGGGCATCCTCTCTCTCGTGCTTGGTGTTCTTAGAGTTGTTGCACTGATCTTTTACGCCACAAGGAGGCAGCATTGCGCCCTTTCCTTGGTCACAGGTTTGAATGACACCAGCCCCGGGCTCCCTTCGCTCCGCGTTCTTCTCCTTCCCGGTGCCTCCTCTGTCGGGCTCAGCCGGGCAGGAGAAGGACTGCAGCCTCTCCACCGTGGAGGCACTGAGGCCTCCGGCGCCACGGACTGGCGGTGTCTCAGTGACTAAGAAACACACAACAGGGGAATGCATAACACGCAGAAACATACACGGAAATCTAGCGACAGTCGTTCGTAAAGAAAATAATCATTAGACTATCTTCCATTTGATTAACACGTCTTTGAACAGGACCCTGCTAATACAACTGGATGGATAGATGGATGGATGGATGTATATGATATATCTATGTATACGGCATGACGTATAATCTAAAGGTTTTAGGATTTAGCATGGCCATTAACTAATATTATTAACCAAAGTATTGACAATGTAACAATCTGGTAATACCGTTATTATATGTAGTCATACCATCATCACCAAAGTTTATAACGACACACACTCAGACACATTTGCACATTGCCTTGAAAAACATGCCGTTGTACGCAGAACCAACCCATATAAATTGACAGTTAAGAGTGATTTACTTTAAAATAATACTCGTTTGCACATGATCAAAAGCGGAAGCGACCCTCTCGGGGCGACCCACTACACACCTCCATACTTCACTCCCTGGAAGGACAGACGAGCACGTTTGCCTGGCAATTCAGACACGTCTTCACCTGAATGTCTCTGCTGCTGGGGGGAAGCAGACATGGAGATTTCACATCGGTGTCCCAGGTTTGGAGTTTCTCTACAGTCAGAACGAGCCTTACCTTGGCCCTGGGAGGCTGCGGCTCAATGTGCTGCTGCTGGATGCTGCCAGAAGATGCAACCTTGCTGTTCAGACCGCCGAAGTAACTGCTTATGGAGGACTGGGTAGTGCAAGACTTTTTGAGTGATTTCGGCATGGTGTTGCGGATGACCACGTCCTGTTATTCTATTTATTATCACATTTAACCTCTGCCGAGAAGATTAGCAGGTGAGTAAACGCAAAAGCGGGAACCGGAGACTTTAAAAACATCAACATCCGGGAGAGGCGCACATGGTGAGGTCACGATGGCGCGTAAATGACGTAGGCGCGCCGTTAACGCGTCAGTTTCAAGCGGCAACATTCCATGCTGAAAAATTAAGCCCATGCGGAACTTGCAGTTCCTCGACTGGCCGCTTGAGGCTGGCTGCAGAAAGGAGTCAACTCCCATAGACACCCATGTTAAAATGTCAAACTTTACAGCCAAAATAAACATGTTTACAGCGTGGTTCAAAAAACGGTTTTGGTGTCTTTCAGTAGTGTTCGAGTCCATGACAACTGTGAGGGGGGTGAATTTTTTTAGAATCCATTATTTTAATGCACAGAGAAGGATTTATTTTATGAATAATTAAGGGCGTGGTCAACTTGATTGGCAGCTGTCATCTGTCATCACGGCATGACCTTCACGGATTAGAGGCTTTGATTGGTCTGGCCGGAGGTAGGCGGGCTTAGAACACAGACTGAAATGTCCAAGATGGCGGCGCCCAGAAGCTCAATTTTAGGCTTCATCTCCGCTGTTAAGAATGTCTATGGGTGACGTCACGGAGGGTTTGTCCATTATTTATATACAGTCTATGGTCAGTTTGTGTTGTGTTGTGTAGCAGAGTGGTAAGTGGAAGGCCAAAAAAAGCCCATCACAGTAGCCTGACAACGCCACCCTGGGGCCTAATGCCTCAGGGACATCTTTAAGAGATTAGGAAGTCTGATGAAACAACCAAATTCTCAGAGCTCAGAGGTTCGTTTTAAGCACTGGAGACATGAATCCCATTCAAAGAAATCTTTATTAATCAGAAGACCAAAGAAAAGGTATCTGGCAGCAGAAACATAAAACGAACAAAGAATAAGATGACAAATGTTCATTGTTTTTTAACAGGTAGCTGGAGAGGGTTACCTGAGGGAGGCAAGCTAATGGGACGAGTGCTTCGAAGTCCACGCTAACACACAGGAATTCAAGCATTTTTAAAGTCATGCATCTGACACAGCAAAGCCACAGCAAGCAAAGAAAAAGAACGACCACACATGTGAAATTATGGCTCACTACCACTAGGCAACTAGCCCCCCCCCCTCCTGGCCACCTCAGTATATTTAAATGAACAAACAAAAAAAATTATAAAACACAAAACCAAGACAAGATAAGACAAAACAGCAGCACAACCCACATTAGCACCCAGAGGAGCAGGTCGGGCTCCCTACACTTGTAGGTAGGTAGGCCACATTATCCATGCCCTGGTGCTAACAGGAAGGGCACCCAGCCAGAGCGCTGATGGTGGGCTCTGGTGTTCAAAACATGGCCCTGCCAGTACAACCTACAAAGCTGCTTGTGACAAGCTCTTAAATAGGCTGCACTGGCACCAATTAAGTAGTTGGGCCCAAGCCCCACCCCCTCATTAACTGAGGCAGGCCAGAGAGAACAGAGCAAGAAGACAGTCTACCTGCTACAATCATAACATTACAGTTGGTGCAAAACAATGAACAATAAACACAGTGCAATTCGACTTTGATATATCTTGTAAGCCGTGTTTATAGTGCATCCCATGAGTCTTCACAATGTTTACTAAATATGTCTCTAAAATGTATCACCTTAACCAATAAGAAGCCATGGTGACACCACTGTAACAAACACTGTCCTAAAACCTTTCTTATACAGGTTTGTTCTTGACTTTAACTCATTAAGTGCCTAAGTGACATAAATTAAACATGTTGGTGTGGTTGTGATGTCACAGTCATGTGACAGACAGACAGACAGAAATACTTTAATAATCCCTGAGGGAAATTGTTTTCGTTACAAATACTCCAGTTGAATGTTATAAAGAGGCAGTGTTACTTATTGTTATTCAGTTTGCATATTTTGTAACATAAAGCAAATCTGAAAAACAACATTGCTAAAGTCACACATTTGATATATATTGTGGAAATGCAAATAAAAAGGCACATTTGTGGTACTAAGCAGGAAAAAAAAACTGTCAAGTTGAGTTATTTTCAAATAAGGAATAGATTTACCATAAACGCCCAATGTAATGTATATGTCACGTCACAGATTAAGTGGTAGTATTTTAGAACAAACATCAGAAATGTGTTCTGTGTTCCACTTGGTCTGTGGTATATCCCCCATCATTGTCCTTTAAGTAGAAATGGGTCTGGGTTCTTATGGGTTAATATATCATTTAAAACTAGCGTAACTGCTGTTGTAGCCAGTTTGATGTGTGTGTGTGTGTGTGTGTGTGTGTGTGTGTGTGTGTGTGTGTGTGTGTGTGTGTGTGTGTGTGTGTGTGTGTGTGTGTGTGTGTGTGTGTGTGTGTGTAAATATGTGTTGTTGTTACATCACTTGGGCACCAGAGGGCATAGGCAGGTAATCACAGTGGTCATTAGTGATGCGCGGGTCGTGTTTTTTTCCAACCCACGGGTCCCGCATTCATTTTAGAATTTCACCCGCCCCAATGAGGCTTTTATTTTGTCTGACAAATGTGCTTGCCCATCGGGAAAGGGCTCGAACCCCGGAAGACGCACTGGCATGCCACGACTACAACTGCAACATTCCACTACGGGACCGAACGGGAGCGATCGACTATGGAGGACTAAAAGTACCAAAATTAAATAAATAAATACACCATTAAATAATTCTTAAATGTGTCATTAATTAATTAAAATTGGAATTAAATAATTAAAATACCGATTAATTTTATGTAAAAAAACAAACTTACATAATCATTTCACTATTTAATTAATTTACATTTACATTTCATGATTTACATTTACATTTCATGGTGTTGCAGTGCTTCATGAATTGTCTAAACTGTCAAACTCACCCATCAAAGTTGGTAGGCGGATCCTAATGCCTGATTGGTTACACTGCGCATCAAGTCAAGGCAAATCAATTCCAGATAATGGATTGACGCAGAGCTCTTTGACACTCCGAACATCGCTGCAATTTGACCAGCGGGTAACCCACTAAGAACTTGATGCTCCAGAACTGCGCTCGATGTCAAACGCCAAACGCCCCGGTCCCTGTGTGTGTTGGGCCTGATGCTCCCTGGTACCAGAGAAGCGGTAGACTACTTCTTCTAAATTTGCAGTCACTCTATAATAATATTAATAATACATTTTATTTAGAAGGCGCCTTTCTGGACACTCAAGGTCACCGTACACATGGTAGATAAAAGCATGTTAAGAAAACAACAATCAATAAAAACACAGAATAAGGAACATTACAACAAAAGGGCTGGGACAGGGAATTGCATTAAACAGAATAGGCAGTTTTAAACAGATGAGTTTTGAGTTTTGATTTGAAGTGGGGGAGTGAGTCAATGTTTCTAAGTAGGGGTGGTAGAGAGTTCCAGAGTCGGGGGGCAGAGTGGCTGAATGCTCTGCTTCCCATGGTGGTGAGGCGGGCGAGATGACCAACTTGGTGACAATAATAACACTCACGTAGTTCAGAACGAGGAGGAGATGATTGAGGCCGGGATTGAGGCCTGAAGGTGAAACTAGCCACATTAGCTTTGTTTTTGTCTTGGCGCTCAACCTTCTCCTGTTTTTCTGGGCCAGATGAACTGAAATGCTGCTTGTGAGTAAGTACAAACTCATCAACCAAAACAGCAGCATCTGCTAGCTTGAGA
>JAXIVH010001588.1:12500-19368 GCA_036785325.1 Urophycis tenuis | reverse complement strand
AGGTAATAAAAACCGGAGAACGGGCAGTACACCAAAGACTCTGCCAAAACCTAAACATGCTAACTCTGCGTCAGCATTCTATCTCAACCACTCTACCTCAACCGATCACCCAAGTCAGCTAACATTAGCAGAGAACACTGCTGAGGTTATTTTTTAGCTCTAGTTTTACATTTTGCACACAGCCATCCATGGCTTTATGTAGGCCTTTCTGAACAAAACAAAACCTGTCCATCACCAAAAGAGGAGTCTCTTGGGTCTTTAACACTGACAGCCCCCGTCGCTGCTCTGGTCAGTGTGTTTGTCCCAGTTAGCAAAAGCAACCAGAGACTTCATGACATTGTGCATTCGCTGTGACAGGCAACGCGTCCAGAGTAGACGCAGGGGGGGGGGGGGGGGGGGGGGGTACGCACACCCCGAGGATGTGAGGTCAAATAACACCTGATGTGTGAGTGCGCGGTAGTATGCAGCATTTCCTCATTCCCCTCATTTTACGGTTCCATCATTCAGTCACCCTCATTTCAACAGTAAAACTTCATAAAAGCATAAGGGTACTACACTCCAAGGTCTTCCATAAAACCTTATAGACTCCCACAACATTAATACTAAATATTTAGCCACTTCCAAATACAGAGCCATGAGAAGAGTCATGACACACTTTTACATGGAACACATGGCTGCACAAATAAACAAAACGCCATTACACGTCACATCATATGTACAGAAAAATAGCATTCTTAATTAAATTAAAAGCCTGCAACAAGCGTCAGACCTCCCTACAAGGCTCACAAGTTCTCACTAGAATGTGTGTCTGAGGATAGCCAAGGCTGTGCTATTGATGAAGCATTTTCTCCATTCTCCCACGTTGTAATGCAGAAGGCAAGATAGTCTATTCAGATTCATCACATGGGTCGACAGGCTCCGAGTTGAATTTTTGAGAAGCTGCAAAAAGTTCGGCAACATTATTGGTTATATTTATACAGCTGGGTAACCGATGTCAGAACAAACATAACCCACACAGCATGCATCGCAATTCATGATGTCAAAACGGCACGCTAATTGCTTCCTAGTAACATTACAGTCTGACTGTGTGTGTGTGGGTGTGTGAAAAAGAGAGAGTGAGCGTGTATGTGTGTGTATGCCTATGTATGTGTGTGTGTGTGTGTGTGTGTGTATCGTGTGTATGTACATGTGAATGAAAATGGTAGAACAGACAAAGAGAGAGAGAGAAAGGGGGAGTGAGGGAGAGAGAGAGAGAGAGAGAGAGAGAGAGAGAGAGAGAGAGAGAGAGAGAGAGAGCTATAGAGAGTGAGCAAGCACGGGAGAGAGAGAGAGAGTGAGAGCAAGCAAGCGAGCGATGCAGACCAAAAAGGAGAAGGCGACACATTAAAAGTGAATCAGTGGCTGTGAACGGGGGTGCCTGGAAATACTAAACAGACAGACGAGACCCCGGGCTCAGGGCCGAAGGGTTCCACCCGGGCTGGGGCCCCGTTGAAGTGCCACTCTCAGCCGGTTGCCTTCCCTGGCTGACCAGGCTACAGGGCTGCCTCGCAGGGGGCAGGGGCTCCCCGGAGGACAGGTTATCTTAAGAGACGGGAGGTGTGGTGCGTTCACTGTGTTCTGGTATGGCTGCTGGATCTGTTTAAAGGACCACTTTGCCCATTTTCAACCGGCTCTTGTCTCATTGCATGGTGGGTTGCATATGCAAATGAACAAGGTGTGAGTGTCCTCCGCGTTGCCTGCAGGTTTCGTGTCGTCTGGTAGACTTTGGCGACGCCACATATTGTAACATCACAAAGCTGGTTGAAGATCTGGTCCATCGATGAAAGATGATCACTGATTACTACGTGCTCCGTCTCTTGACAGTAGACCCGTTTAAGAGCAAGTGTCCGGGTGTCTGTGCCAGACACACACTCTCCAACACAACCCCCGGTGAGGGGACCACTGGGGGCTGTGCATCCAAACGCTCTGCTGAGCTCACAAACGCAAGATCCACCATAGTCCCAAGCCGAGTCGTGGATCATGCAGCCATCCCATTGCAATGCATTGAAAATGGATTACGCAGCCTTCGGTGCGCCAGTTATAAGCTGTGCTGGTCTGACATATTGACAAGCAGTCAACAAATTCCCTGGTGATGAATCAGATATGGAGCCGTGCCATCAGGCAGACGGTACCTTGGAGCAGCCTAACAGGTTCAAACCATTACACCAAGGCAAGCCCCCAATTTTAGAAAGGCTCCATTCATAAGGTCTGAAATTGATCTTTTGGCTGGATCCGTGTGTGTGTGTGTGTGTGCGACAGCATGTCCATTGGAAACCATGATATATCCACACAACAGAGTGATTTCATCAATATCAATCATATTTGGAGGAATCAGAGGAAACCTGCCTCAGTAACACAGACTCTTATTAAACCTCCACAGCCATACAACAATTTATCTTGCAGCAGCAGAGGTGGAGCCCAGTGATTGGCCCGTTGAACGCCGCTGTCCACTTAGCAGTCGGACCCGTGACATCCTGTCTTCCTGGTGTCACGGCTCCCCCTCTGTGAATCCTGCAGTGACACCTGTAGGCCCCGCTGAGAGTTTTGTTATTCTCCAGTCGGTTTAGTGTGGGTGCTGCTGGTGTGATGTATAATGTGCCTGGTGTGTTTTGGGGTTCTGTCCGTCTCTCTCTCTCTCCATTCGTTTCGCTTTCCTCTGTGCCCTGCGGATCTCTCCCTGCACACCCGCACACCTGCTCATCATATGCAATCAGCACACCTGTCTGTCACCAGACCTGTCTGTCATCTCACATGTCTGTCACCGCCAGAACGTTTGGTTCTGGTCGGCCCGGCGGGTCAAATGACCTGGGCTCTGGCTCTGATGCCGGTCTGTTTACCCGGTCTGCTTGACCGGCGTCGTTAGTTTACCCGCCTGCCCGTTTGCCTTATACCTGCTGTCCCCGTCTTCGGGGCTGCCTGCCTGCCAGACCCTCTTGCCAGCCCACCGAGCCAGCCCTCCCAGCCGGGGTTCCCCCTGCCAAGCCCGTCCTGGACCGACCTCCTTACCTAAACCCACCAGGCTGCCGCCTGCTGCCATCTCATAACCCCCTGCCTGCTTACAATTAGGACCTTATTTCAGGCTGTATTTCACCCCCCACCTTGCTTGTCTGGGTGTGCATTAGGCTTCTGCCTCTATCCGTGACACTGGGAGAAGTACTAGACGGCATTCATCTCAATGTACAGCGGCCGACCATCCCTGCATCAGCAGGGACCTTCCACCGAGAAAATCGCAGTTCATGTCCTCTTGATCTTGTTGGCTTTCTGAGACGTCTCCCTTTATTCAATCAAGAAATGTGAGAGGAAAAAAAATGGAGCATAAGCAGAGCAAACAACCGCCTCCATCCCCAAGTAAATATTTGTGCAGAGGTTCGTGCTTCCCATCATTCTCCCTGGGCTAAGAGTTCCTACGTGATGACTATGTCCTGCCAACCTGTCGGACTGAGCCCCTTGGGGGATCCTGTTCACAGATTACCATGTAGGGCGGTGTTAAACATGCAGATTAATTATGAGATATGCATGGGCCTTGCACATGTCATTCCCTCTTGTCTTCAGCCCACTTGCCTGTCCCTCGTCACTGTTTGGTCCATAAAGCCCCTTAATATACAGGTATATACAAATAATCAGCTTTTAGATGCCCACACAAAATTGACTTTTGGACTTCTGCGGAAAAGTTGACAGACCAACCGATTTATTTTGTATTATTTTCTATGTTGCTGGAAACATTTCTTGGTATCGACAATCATAATAATGTGGATATGAATTCAACATCCCATTACTAAATACCAGTCTGAGGGTCATTATATTCGAGTACCTGGATATTTGGTGGTTTTAGACTAAAACTAGTTTCCTGTTTTCTCTGCCATGTCAAGCCTCATATCTGATCATTTAAGGGCCCATCTTCCATCCAGACTACAAACCACCGGTTTCACGATGAGTCGACATGCTCCATTCATGGCGATACAATACGATTCAAAGGAGACGACGACAAAGAAATTTTTCATTCCCTTGCCCAGTAACCCTGACCCGATCCAGAGGTTGGTGACAGGCGCTGCTCGTCATAATCTTGAAGATCGGCCTGTCTCCAGAAACAACACAACTCAAAACTAATTCCAAAAGGTTGGATGGGTCCTCTGTGCTTTCTCTGCCTGACTCTCGCCACACCTGTGTTGCATCGCCATGGCGAAGTTCTGGCTTCATGAAATCCCCCCAAAGTCAATTTACGTTGACAGGCCATCAGTCAAACGCAGGGGGAACCAGGTACATTGTTGATGTACGAGTTTGGCTGAAAACAAAGACAGGAGGCTGCTAGGCTGAGTGATGGGGCGAATTCCATCCCATCACCATCTCTCTGCAGCACCACAAGTTGGTTTGGTCAACATAAATCCACATTGCAGCTTTAGCTTTAGCTTTAGAGCTGTCATCACGGTAATTCTGGGCACATTTTCAGGGTAGGAATTGATAATATAACAGTATTGCACTGCACCTATGGCAGTGCAATATGGCAGCGAGAGGAACGCCTGTGATAGCCCACTGCTGGGCAGCCCGGGCAGAGAGAAGGTCAAGACTCTCTGATCACGCATCCGGTCGACCGAAATGCAATTTCCGCTCTCCCACTTCCAGCTGTGTGTGTCAGCGAGCAGTTCCTGGAGCGAGAGGAACGCGACGAGAACACCAACAACAAAGACTTTTTTTTTTTTCCAAGAGGAATTTGACAGAACAATATCCTCTAAACCCATGTACCCGAAAGTCCCGCCCTCTCTCACACCACTAAACCCATGTAACGGGAAGTCTTGCCCCCGCCCCGCCCAAAAGGGAAGTGCCTTGGCCATCAGCAGACGAAAACGCAGCACCACTATACAGCAGAGGGACAGTAGGGGATAGGCCAATCACAGGAGCATATAAACTTGAAAACTGAAACTGAAAACATTCTCTCGCCAAGAACACACATTTGAAGCACCCCCCCAAGTTGGGTAAAATAACTTCCTGTTCCTGTCGTTTTAACATTAGGTCGGTTGTATTTATGCCTGTCGCAGCACCTGGCATGGCTGATTTGTGTCTCCACTGGTACACCCAGACCTAAATCGAGTCAATCCATAATTAATGCTCTGAACCACACCTGTGTTTCTTCCCACTGTGACCAGGCTCTGATCCAGCAGGTCCACGTGAGATGAGAACACTGGGACCGAGGTGAGGGGAAGCGTGACATCGGGGAAACCAGCATGACTAATTCCAATCCTGAGAGAAGGCTGGGAAAGGCGTCGATTCCCCGTCTCATTAGACGCAGTCGTTGTTTGACACCGGGCCGGCCCGCCTGACATCACAACAATCACGCGTGCGAAAGTATGCGAAAAACACAAAGGAAGTCGTCGAAACCAAACGGAAATAGACCACCTCCAGTCACTGATGGATATCACTCACAGCAGGCGTGAAACCCGCCTAATCTGAATAAAAACAACAACGAAGGATGGAACAACAAGATAAATAATAGTCCACAAACAAATAAGTACTCTCTGGTCTCTTCCACTGCTGAGGAATACAACGACAGCAGCAGAACAACCTGGCCGTGCCGCACTAATTCTATTAAAGAGATGGGGCCCTGGTGGGGGAAAGGTACGAGGTTGCTGACCAGGGATATTGGTTTCAGTTAATTACACTTTTTTACTTCTCTCACTGCCTGACCCCACGCCCAGAGGGCGGCTCTCTCTCTCTGTCTCCACCCTCTCTCTGGTGTGGACGTTCCGCGGCGGAGGAGATCACCGGGTTCCACGGAGAGATATGGAGATTATATGCCTCAGAGGGAAACAACGGAACAAGGACTGCTTTAAATGTCCACCACAACCGGCTGCCGCTGGAGATGATGAGATTCAGTACTCAGGCTTTTCCTTTGGGAAACCGGAGCTGTGCTAAGTAACTTTCAGAGACATCTTGTCATGCATATTGGTTGGGCGGGTAACTTGTGTGAGTGAACTCGTCTGAAACCTTCAAACTTAACGCGCAGCACTAAGCTGCATAAACAAATGGTTGAGGCTTCTGACCGTGTGAATTGTTGAATGGCAGTATTCATTTATAAAAGCAGAGGCAAAGGGAAAAGAGAAAACAGCCTTGCTTTAAACATGCTGCCACATCCAATAAGCCCCGTCGTGTAACAGTTGTTATGGTAACAGATGTCTTCAATGCCTCACGTAATGAAAAACAATGGCTGTCCCGCTACATTATTCATGAACGCGGCGTTCCCTTCCTATAGTCACGAGCACAGCGCTCAACACATTGTTTCGGTACAAGGCCTGCCGTGTGGATGGACGGACAGAGGGGTGGCACGGCGAGACGGGCAGAACGCCGTCAGGGGAGAAGTCTGACGCTCATACGTGTCAGGGAATTCTCAACTCTTGTCACGAGCCGCCGAGAGAGAGCGAGAAGGGACTGAGCGTGGGTGGGTGGGTGTGTGGGTGGGTGGGTGGGCAGCGGACACGCCAAGTGACATTTACAGCTGGGTTTCAGCAGGAGTTGTCTTCGCCCCTTAGTTAGCGGAGACAGAGCGGAGGAAAAAGTCCGCAAAAGACAGGGCTCTGACGATGATGTATACGGGATCAATACCCATCACGTTGTGTAATTACCCTTTCACACCGTCGCAGGGGAAGGACACCGCACTAAAGACATAATGAGGGGGGAATTGAGAGCTTAGTCTCTCCGGCCGGCCACAGGTAGACGCTATCGTGTTAAAAGAAATGCCCTTAGCGCTGCCTTCAGAAAGACAGACGGACAAAGGGCTGGGGCCGGTCTTTGGCAATCAGCAGAAGGGAACGCGGCAACGCCACACAGCAGAGGGACA
>JAXIVH010001588.1:0-7500 GCA_036785325.1 Urophycis tenuis | reverse complement strand
GTTATGTGTTGAATCCTGATTTGCGGGCTCTGCTTCCCTGCATGTGATTTCTTTTGTGTTTTGACATCTCCCACGGTCAAAATGCCTTCTCTACCACAGACACCGGCTTTATATTCTGTGAGCGTGGCCGGGGGATATCTATATGAACACTTGTGTGGCATGTGTGTGTGGATGATGCTGGTTCAAGGAGACTTCACCTGGCCCCGAGTCAGATTGATTGGACCTTGGGGCCAGGCGAGGCTGTCCACCTGTTGTGCACTGAGCCAATCAGCATGCACAGGTTAAACCAGCCATCACTACACACACTCAGGAGACCGCCCACAGTATGGATCATCACCATCTGCATGGATCAGTGGCTTCAAACTCTCCAATCAACCAGCTTCAGCATCGCCACCCAGCATCCTGGATTTGGGGGTTCCCCCGTAAAAGCCACAGAGTTGGAGTTTCGCTCTGACCTTGTTACAACATGAACGTCCCATTTGTCTGTGCAAAAGTACAGCAATTTAGCGATACAACAGCAAAAAGAAAGAAGCCACTGACACCTCACTTAAACGGTTCGGCTAGTAGAAAATCACCTTTTTTATCATCTATTTTATATTACTGTTTGTTTGTTCCATTGATTTATACAGGTTTGGGTCCTGAACATCCACCCCATTTTCTGCATTTGTGATGTGTGTTCAGAAATATCTTTCTTCTGGTACCTTGTGCCATTCACTTGCTTTCAATTGATTCATTTTTTTTGTCAACACACAGGGAACCGTGCACAACTTTACTTTACTCACATAAAAGCCAGACGCTGTGCTATAAGACCGGTATTAACAGTAAAACACACAACGGTGCAATGGTAATAAAAAAGCTGTATTCTGCAGAAGCAACAAAATGGCTTGGTGGCTTTGGTTAAATGTGCTTCTGGACAAGCCCTGTGCGTCCGAAAACTATCACAACCACGTACAAAGATTCTTAATATTTACAGGAGTTGCCTCCCTTGTGCAATAACCTTTATTAAAATAATACGTTTTGTGCAATGTATTAATTGACTTTTGCAGATAACCAAAGCAACATGGCGTCTCATTGGGGTTTTTTTTATGGTGACACCTACAGCCCCTAGGTTCCATCTGCACAGAATTAAGTAGGGGCTGAAAAACATTGTCACGTTTTTGTCTTTAATAGGGGACGTTGGGAGGGAAAAGGAAACAGAAATAGGCCAGCATTACACTTTAAAGAGGACACAGAACGTAATGACTTTCTGGGGCAACTGAAATAGCAAGCTGATGATCCCCTTATTGTATGCAAAGCAGCTAAATGGCAACTAAATATTTCGTGATCGGGTTTTTTTTTTTTTTTTTTTTTTCAATTTAACTTTCCACACTGTTTGTGCCTCTTGTCTTGTAAATGTCACAGATCCATTTCCATTTAGAGTGCACTTTCGCTTTACTCCAGAGCACCCACGGCCCCGTGACCACCAGGGTGCTGGCTGGGCTGGCTGCGAGGAGGGTTTGAGGCAGTCACATATCTCAGAGTAGCTTGTGGCACTTGGTCCGCGGCCCGACTCAGAACGTGAATACAAAGCACGGGCTCAGAATCGTAAACCCCAGTAAGCCAGAGGCAGTCAGCGGGGGGGATAATCCCTACTTAAAGGCATGTCATCTGCAATATGATTGGAGAATAATGCCATGGGTTCTGATGCGGGGGACAGGTTTTCATGATGTGCGCAAGTAGTTCACTCGCGCCTCGCTGTGTCTTCCCTTCAATGTCAAGGATAATAACAAAAGATGACTGGAGATTAGCATGGGGGGCTCTGGTTACAAATCACCACTTCCCATACATCCAATTTTGCGAGGATCATTTGAGATACGCGCCGGGGCTGAACCGCCTTGAAGCTCGTAATTAGAATGCGATCGCGGGCGCGGGAACAAAGAGACTGCAACGTGTGATCATCCCTCATTAACTACATCTCGGATGCAACAACAAGCACAAGTAACACCGCGCAAGAAACTTTAATCACGTTGGCGCGACCTCGCTGTTGTTGCGCCGCATGTTTGATGTGTTCCCACTGTAAGGCGGCGGGAGGAGTGAGAGAGCGCACCACTTATTCCTCCTCAACACCTCGTCTGATTGAGCACACCAAGCGGCCTGGCTTTGGATCACAGTCCCGTCCCGCGTTATGACTGCCAAGGACTCAACAACACGCCCGTCTCTCCATCCACCTCAAACACAAAAACGCCTAGAGGTCTTCTTTCGGCACTTAGCGAAGGGTCAGTAGGCCTATGGGACATCGCACAGGGAATTCCAGCACACGGCGCACACACAAAGCCTTTCGCTGCGGCCTATCAACAACCTTCAGACAGACTTCACTTCCTGCCACTTGACCCCAATTATGTCAGCATTGGGCCCCCGGCCTGTGCGGGTCAGCGGGGGGACTGGTGTACAGCAGGGACCCCTGCAGCCCTGGACAAACCGGGGCCGCATCGTCGTTCCTCCGCGACAATTAACTGCCGGCGCACTGGAAGCCTGCCGTTGCCGAGCTTACCGCAGTTATATCAATAGGTGAGCCTGCCACTGTGCACAGTGGCTTGGTGTGTCACAGCACCTATCTATTTCGAGTGCGAGTTCTTCTCCGGGAGGTTCGTTTATCATCATGTGTACTGCCTGGCCTCGAATGGTTCCTCTTGGCATGTGGCATATCGCTCCATATTCAACAGCATTACGCAGTGAGTGTGTGTGTGTGTGTGTGTGTGTGTGTGTGTGTGTGTGTGTGTGTGTGTGTGTGTGTGTGTGTGTGTGTGTGGGTGTGTGTGTGTGTGTGTGTGTGTGTCATATTCAGTATAGCACTACGTGGTGTGTGCATGTGTGCGTTTCTTGTTTGTACTTGTTGCCAGTCGGGGATCGTTTCTCCTTTCGTAGCTTTTCCGTTCAATCATCACATTGTTACCTCTGATCCACAAACCCTAATCAAGCTCTCCACTCCCATGCCGCGGGAGCCCTGGGAAACTCCTCCATTATTCATTTAATGACATGCGCGCCGAACAGGGGTGGGCCCCTGGCGGCAGGCTGCCGAGCGCGGAGCACGGAGCGCCGGGATTCCATTCATTACGGTAATCAAGGACCCGGAGAACCAGGGCCCCAACGCGGCCGCAGCGCGACGACACGCTGTCGGCTGGAATCGTCTTGATGCTCGCAAACAATCAGCACGGCAGCACACACTCGGCCAGCGCTGATGTGGGCTGGGCCGGTACACAACGGTGGAGTGGGTAAATATGGGAATATAGGCAATTGAATTGAATGAACAAACGGAGTATACACTTTGGAGATGATCACAATCTAAAGTAAAAAAGTATTTGAGTATTAGATTAGTTTTGGCCACGTCTGATGGATGAAATGTTACAAAAATGCAAGCCAGCATAATTTCCCTTTTTTTAATATATAAAAGCATGGGTGTGCACTGGCCGCAGCAAGGATTAATCAGACACAGAACGAAAAGGATATTATAATTATTATTATAATAATAATTGAAATGTAAGTCAAATTTTGATTCACGTTGTAAATTGCCTAAAACAATTGGGATTCTAAAAAAAAATGCATTTTTATCCCCCAAACGTACTTCCGAATCACAGTCGGTAATTACAGCACCAACACGTGGTTCAACCAACACGCTGCACTGAAACACCGTGAAACGTGCTCTGATCCCGGGCTCTGCTGCTCACACTGCTGTAACCACCATCAGCATGGACAACACATACCGCCCAAGGAAGCCTTATGCTGCTGGGGGAGAGAGGGGGAGCTGCCGTGGGGAAGGTTGGACACCCTCACCTTTGCTGCTTCCTGACTCCCCACTACCCAGGAGAGCAATAAGGGCTGGGCAGAGCTGTACACATCTGATCCAACAAGCTTCCAAGTTATTATAGTATATATATAAAGAGAGAGAAAGAGGGATAGGTAGATAGATGGATAAATAGATAGATAGATAGATAGATAGATAGATAGATAGATAGATAGATAGATAGATAGATAGATAGATAGATAGATAGATAGATACTGTAGATAGATAGATAGATAGATAGATAGATAGATAGATAGATAGATAGATAGATAGATAGATAGATAGATAGATAGAGAGAGAGAGAGAGAGATAGATAATGACAGGTGACCCTTCGTTATGTTTTGTTCATCTATTTTAACTCACTGTTGCCTACCAGCCTCACACTTTCACCAAACGCACGCGCGCGCACACACACTCACACACACACACACACAATAGGAAATATAGCAATAAACAGCAATAACAATAACCTAGGTCCTTCCAAATAAATATGCAGTCCCAAAGGGCACCAAATCATAGTGCATGTGGTTGATCATTGACTCATTAGTGCTGCGCGGAGCGGCCTCTAGGGGGGGGGCATTGTTCCGCTTCATTGTTCCGTTGTTTCCTATTCATTAGACCCTGACCGCGGTGCTGACAGAGCGGCGCACCAGGTGGGTCACTCTCGGCACCACCACGCCGCAGCGTCTGGGGGACCACAAGGCTACAGTAGACCCCCCCCCACACAAAGAGTCCCATACCCGGGCTCTGCACAGCGGACACACACTGCCACGTACGAACTTCATAAAGAAACTACACTCGACGTTACTCACACAAAAACTCCAAAAAGGAGGACGCGGACGCCAATCTCCAAAGCCAACGCGCGGATGTTTTTCCTCCGGTCGGGCGGTGACATGTTCATGGTTGTGTTCTCTCAACCCTTCAGGTCCGGGGAAAAGAAAGAAAAGAGTCTAGTAGACGTGAACACCGCCGCTTCGGTAATCCACAAGTGAGCGCCGTGGAGGTGAGACGCGCTCCCCCCCCGAGCCCCGCACGCCTCCTCCGCCGTGACTCGGTCGCCGCTCGCGGCTGAGTGCTGAGGTTGTTCTCCGGTCCGATCCGCTGCTCCCTCCGCACGTTCCGGCTGCAGATTCTTGTGATTGGCGATGATGCGCGGAATTACCCTCGGTCCGTCCGGTCAGAGGGAAGGGTGGGGTGGCACGACATGTGCGTCCGACACACACCCTGCCCTTACTGTTGTTAAGGGGCCGTCTGCTTGGGTTGTCTATGCTGGGTTGAGTAGCAAAAATAAAAATAGTAAAACACACGTTGAGGGGGATGCTGAGCGTCACCAAGTCAGCGAGTGACTACACCTGATCTACTCTTTACTCTCTCTCTGTCTCTCTCTCTCTCTCTCTCTCTCTCTCTCTCTCTCTCTCTCTCTCTCTCTCTATCTCTCTCTCTCTCTCCCTCTCCCTCTCCCCTCTCTCTCTCTCTCTCTCTCTCTCTCTCTCTCTCTCACTGTCTCTCTAACTCTCTCTTGTCTCCATTCTCCCGCGCTCTCTCTCTGTCTCTCTCCTGTCTCCATTCTCTCTCTCTCTCTCTCTCTCTCTCTCTCTCTCTCTCTCTCTCTCTCTCTCTCTCTCTCTCTCTCTCTCTCTCTCTCTCTCTCTACTGTCTCCATTCTCCCGCTATCTCTCTCTCCCTCGTGAATCTCTCACGCTCTCTTACTCTTGACTCACTCACTGTATTGCGTTGGTAAAAAAAAAAAAAAAAAAAAACATTCAACAAATGTGGGATGGCTAAAATGTTTCCTTACATTAACCACGAGTTACCCCATGGGGATATTGTAACATTGATGAAGATAACTGGTTTATTTCTGGTTTATTTGCCCCTACGGGAAGAGGGCAGCGCTGAAGGCGCCGGGGGGCTCTGGGAACCTGGCCCTCGCTTCACAGCCACACACATGAATATTTCATGCCCTCTAACGCTGGCTCTCTGAGTTACCTGCTTGTCCAAGGAGTCTGTGTGTGGAGGAGGCCGATGTGTGTCTGTGTGTGTGTGTGTGTGTGCGTGTGCGTGCGTGCGTGTGTGTGTGTGTGTGTGTGGGTGTGTGTGTGTGTGTCTGTGGTGTGTGTGTGTGTGGAGGAGGCCAATGTGTGTGTGTGGGTCCACTGCTACCTTTTAGGCTGGGTTTCATCTTGCAGTGTACCTGTATAGGGTTGTGTGTGTGTGTGTGTGTGTGTGTGTGTGTGTGTGTGTGTGTGTGTGTGTGTGTGTGTGTGTGTGTGTGTGTGTGTGACCACTACTAACTTACTTAGATGTGTCCTTATCATACAGCAGAGTTCAGTATGGGTTGCTGTGCATGTGTGGAGGGGGATGACGTGTGTGTGTGTGTGTGTGTGTGTGTGAGGGTGTCCATTACCTACCTCCCACAGCATCCTACAGCACAACTCTGTATAGATGAGAGAGAGAGAGAGAGAGAGAGAGAGAGTGTGTGTCAGAGTCCTGACCCATAAACCTTTTCCTGGCCAGAAATGGAACAGGCCTCACTCACACACATTAGTGTAACTTACAAGATGTTGAGATTACTGTAAAAAAACAAAAACAAAAACAGAAAAAAAGGCAGAGGTTTGAGGATGAGGCTGTGTCCATCCATCACATGATTGTACAAGCGTTTGAAAACCCCACGACACAAGCTGGGCAAAACACACACGCGCACATAGTTCTGCACATTTCTGTGTGATCTGCCTGCAATGTTTACCAGAGTCGGGGAACAAATAGAATGTCAGCAGAGAAAACCTGAGGAAAAAAAAAAGTGTCTCTGTGAGACTGGTGGTCTCTCTCTCTCTCTCTCTCTCTCTCTCTCTCTCTCTCTCTCTCTCTCTCTCTCTCTCTCTCTCTCTCTCTCTCTCTCTCTCTCTCTCTCTCTCTCTCTCCTCTCTCTCTCTCTCTCCTCTCTCCTCCTTCTCTCCTCTCTCTCTCTCTCTCTCTCTCTCTCTCCCCTCTCTCTCCTCTCTCTCTCTCTCTCTCTCTCTCTCTCTCTCTCTCTCTTCAAAGCTGCTGCTGCCATCGCTGTGCGAGCCCCTAATGGGATCGATGTGGCTTTCCCGTCCCGACATTAAAGCGCCGCTTGTCCTTTGAGTCCGCCACAGACCCACATTCGGGAGGCCCGAGCAAAATAATAGCCTCCCCCCCCCCCCCCCCTCCCCGCTCAACAAATGACGCAACGGAAGTTGACGATGGTGGTCTGAGCAGATCGGGGGGGGGGGGGGGGGGGGGGGGCTATTTTGTGCGGATGTCCCCCACGGTCACTCATATCCCTCTGTTTTGTTGACGTCTTGCATATCAATTATGGTCTTATCAATTACCACAACACGCCCCTGTTCATTTTTCCCCCCCTGACAAACGGATGCTTTGTCCTCCCATCTCCCAGCTCCACGGCAACCCTCCTCGCAGTGTTCCCTGGGAGGAGATTCATATTCCCAGAGAGGGGGTGGTGGGGATTGAACTGTCGGGATTAGAGCTATGGCCCCCTGCCAAATGCTTTCCATATACTTCCAATCCATTCACATTAAGGCCAAGAGAAATGTCTGTTGCATGCCTGCTTCCCATTGCTCCTGCTACAGAGTGACTCACCATCTTCTATGGGGAGGTGTGTGTTGTGTGTGTGAGAGAGTGTGTGTTTGTCTGTGTGTGTG
>JAXIVH010001587.1:10000-12500 GCA_036785325.1 Urophycis tenuis | reverse complement strand
GCCTGCGTGCGTGCGTGCGTGCGTGTTTGTGTGTCAGGACATGTGTTTGTGTGTGTGTGTGTCAGGACATGTGTGTGTGTGTGTGTGTGTGTGTGTGTGTGTGTGTGTGTGTGTGTGTGTGTGTGTGTGTCAGGACGTGTGTGTGTGTGTGTGTCAGGACATGTTTGTGTGTGTGTGTGTGTGCGCGCACTCCACCAAAGCAATGTTGGTTTAGTCATTAAATGTGCGTGAACATAACGCCCAGCGATCATTTCTCAGAGTGATTGGCGTGCGGCCGCAGTGGCTCTGTTGGGATCAATATCACAACATATTGATCAGGAAGAGAGGCTTAGCCACACGCTGACCTTGTGGGACACAGGAAGTCACAACGTGTCTTACCTGCACCGGAGTACAGACTAGAGAGGACCAGGAGAGACAAGAGAGGACTAGTACAGACCAGCGAGGACCAGGAGAGACAAGAGGACTAGTACAGACCAGGGAGGACCAGGAGAGACAAGAGAGGACTAGTACAGACCAGCGAGGACCAGGAGAGACAAGAGAGGACTAGTACAGACCAGGAAGGACCAGGAGAGACAAGAGAGGACTAGTACAGACTAGAGAGGACCAGGAGAGACAAGAGAGGACTAGTACAGACCAGGAAGGACCAGGAGAGACAAGAGAGGACTAGTACAGACCAGGAAGGACAAGGAGAGACAAGAGAGGACTAGTACAGACCAGGAAGGACCAGGAGAGACAAGAGAGGACTAGTAAAGACCAGTGAGGACCAGGAGAGACAAGAGAGGACTAGTACAGACCAGTGAGGACCAGGAGAGACAAGAGAGGACTAGTACAGACCAGGGAGGACCAGGAGAGACAAGAGAGGACTAGTACAGACCAGTGAGGACCAGAAGAGACAAGAGAGGACTAGTACAGACCAGGAAGGACCAGGAGAGACAAGAGAGGACTAGTACAGACCAGTGAGGACCAGAAGAGACAAGAGAGGACTAGTACAGACCAGGAAGGACCAGGAGAGACAAGAGAGGACTAGTAAAGACCAGTGAGGACCAGGAGAGACAAGAGAGGACTAGTACAGACCAGTGAGGACCAGGAGAGACAAGAGAGGACTAGTACAGACCAGGGAGGACCAGGAGAGACAAGAGAGGACTAGTACAGACCAGTGAGGACCAGAAGAGACAAGAGAGGACTAGTACAGACCAGGAAGGACCAGGAGAGACAAGAGAGGACTAGTACAGACCAGTGAGGACCAGAAGAGACAAGAGAGGACTAGTACAGACCAGGGAGGACCAGGAGAGACAAGAGAGGACTAGTACAGACCAGTGAGGACCAGGAGAGACAAGAGAAGGCTGATAGAGACCACTAGAGAGCAGTAGATGACACTAAAGTCCGGTAGAGACCAGTAGAGACCATTAGTGACCAGCAGAGATCAGAAGGGAACAGTAGAGTCCATTAGAGACCAGTAAGGAACAGTAGAGCCCATTAGATTAGACCATCAATATAGTTCACATGTAGAGGTCAGAGTGAACATGTAGAGGTTATAGTTAACATGTAGAGGTTATAGTTAATATGTAGAGGTCAGGGTTAACATGAAGAGGTTATAGTTAACATGTTGAGGTTAGAGTTAAAATGTAGAGGTTATAGTCAACAAGAGGTTATAGTTAACATGTAGAGTTCAGAGTTAACATGTAGAGGTTATAGTTAACATGTAGAGGTCAGAGTTAACATGAAGAGGTTATGGTTAACATGTTAAGGTCAGAGTTAACATGTTGAGGTCAGGGTTAACATGTAGAGGTCAGAGTTAACATGTATAGGTTATAGTTAACATGTAGAGGACAGAGTTAACATGTAGAGGTCAGAGTTAAATATAGAGGTTATAGTTAACATGTAGAGGTTATAGTTAACATGTAGAGGTCAGAGTTAACATAGAGGTTATAGTTAACATATAGAGGTTATAGTTAACATGTAGAGGTTATAGTTAACATGTAGAGGTCAGAGTTAACATGAAGAGGTTATAGTTAACATGTAGAGCTCAGAGTTAACATGTAGAGGTTATAGTTAACATGTAGAGGTTATAGTTAACATGTAGAGGTCAGAGTTAACATGTAGAGGTCAGAGTTAACATGAAGAGGTTATAGTTAACATGTAGAGGTCAGAGTTAACGTATAGAGGTTATAGTTAACATGTAGAGGTTATAGTTAACATGTAGAGGTCAGAGTTAACATATAGAGGTTATAGTTAACATGTAGAGGTTATAGTTAACATGTAGAGGTCAGAGTTAACATGTAGAGGTTATAGTTAACATGTAGAGGTTATAGTTCACATGTAGAGGTCAGAGTTAACATATAGAGGTTATAGTTAACATGTAGAGGTTGTAGTTAACATGTAGAGGTCAGAGTTAACACATACTGAAGATGTGTTGATGTGTGGTTTCCTTGACGTTCAAATCTCCTTACTTACTGAGTTTACAAATGAGCCCTAATTACTGAGTCTTAATGAGGTGGAG
>JAXIVH010001586.1:15000-17500 GCA_036785325.1 Urophycis tenuis | reverse complement strand
GTTAGATGGACAGCTGGATGTGTCACTCAGCATGACAGAGACAACCTTCAGGGTGATGGTTAAGACAGACACACACACACACACACACACGCACACACACACGCACACACACACACACACACACACACACACACACACACACACACACACACACACACACACACACACACACACACACACACAGCACACCAATACATCTAATAGTCCTAAAGCTACTGGGTTGGAACCCCAATGACTGTCTTTGCATGGCCACACTGTGTTCAGTCGCAGCTCAAAATTGTGTCAAGAACTACAGAATCCTTATTCACTGTCTGTCCATATGGCACCTTGTTGGAACAATTGTTCATACCGCCACAGTCCATGGTTATTGTGGCTTGGATATGTGCTTGTCTTGCTTTAGGAGCTGTCGATAACACTTTATATGCAGGTACACATTTGTGAAGATATAACTACTACTGAAAACTGAAGAGTTTTCCCTGAATAACCTCCTAAGTTCTGCTCATTGATAGTATGTAAGGAAGTTGTACATGAATGACAATCTTGATATGCTTTGCTCACAAGAATAATCATTCTCCCTTAATTACACATAATAAATATGGTGTATTAACACTCTCTAACACAAAATAAAAAGTGTTAATAGTGTCCAAATTACTCTTGAGTCTTTCTAACTCTGTTCCCCATTCTAAAGTGAGGGCTCATAACTAATTCATTGACATTTGTTCACCAACACTGGTTCCCTGTTCTAAAGTTGCCTCCTCTTCACACTTAGTAAATCCATTATAGATCACAAGTAGTCCCTATTCTTTGGTGATGGGATACACCTTGAAAAAGTGTTCTATTGAGATGCAAAGGCTCTATTTTCATTCAGTGGTACAAGAACAAAGTCAGCAGAAATATTTCTTTTATTTATGTACCAGTTCATAGATTTTCAAATGTACCTAAAAACTCTTAAAACTATCTTTCAAGTTTCTTCAAGGCTAAGAACAAATGTTCTGTCTCAAGTAGCTGTATAATTTTCTGCTGAAATAGTTGTTTGGTGTGTAAAGGATCACAGGTTCTCAATCACATTGCAATTCATTTGTTATCGTCCTGTATGACATGCTTATATAAATATTGACACTTGTCAATATTGTATTTTTCAGAGTTAACTCTTAGTGAACAGTATAGTAGTTGTATAATATGGTCATGCAGAATAAAGTATGAATACGTGCTTTATAGAGAAAGAGCCAATGTGCTGCTAACATGCATGCCAATAAGCAGGTTGATGGTGAATATGTGTACCTCAATATAAAGTGTTACAGAAATGTCTTCATGTTGTTGACAGTGTTGTTATTGGGGTCCATCTTCAGGATCTAGACATTCTTCCCTTCTTTGAGGACGGTCTCACTCCTCAGCTCCATTCCTCCCTTCACCATAGGCCTTCTTCAACATGGCCATTTCGGACACGCCCTGCCAAAATGGATCCCTCTCATTGGAAATCCAATCTTTTTCCTAGTTGAATGCCTTTCAATGCATTTGTTGCTTGGACCTCTCTTTCTTTAATGCCTCGATCCCCAGCCTGAAGTCTGCTTCCTTCATTTGCTAAGCATTTCTCTTAAGCTCTATCTTTCTCTCCTCCTTCAGGTAGGCCTTGCTCAGCATTGCCTCCCTCTCATTATAAATGGTGTCCTTCTCAATGCTGAAGGTCTTCAGATGTATTCATTGACCTCTCCTTTAGAGGCATCCCTCTCCAGCCTGAACTGTTCCTCCTCCACCTGGAAGCTCTTCCTCACCTCAGCCATGTCATCAAGCTGTTTTTGGTACGCAAAGCCCCTCCTCTAGCAGATCTTTCTGGGGAGCTTATTTCAGGGACTGGACCTCCATCTGCAAGGAGGTTCCCCTGTGGACCAACTTCTCCTTTCTGGTTTCAAGGAGGTGCTCCTCCAACATCTCCGTATTCAGTGTTAAGTGATGGTGCTCACAGTTGATGATGTTCTCCTGTCTGCAGAACCCAGTGCATCTCATCAACAGGTCTTTGGTCCTCTCTCCTGAGCAGCTGCTGGAGGTGCATCCTGTCTATTTCTGACAACCAAGACAGAAGACAAAATACATTAGTTGTTATAGAAAACGACAACACATTTTAATAGCACACGCTGTGTTGAGCAACACAGCATGTGCTATTAAGATGTGTTGTCGTTTTTTATAACAACTAATTTGAATGAATAAATGCAAAAAAAAAAGATGCAATTTATGATTTATGTATTTAATGTACCACGTTACATTTACATTTATATTTAGGGCATTTAGCAGCCACTTTTATCCAAAGCTACTCAAAGTGAAAGTACATTTGTCAGAACATAAACAAATACTGAAAGGGAACTAACATGTGTATGTGCAATAGGAACATGCTGCCAAGGAAATTACAGCCATGCAGGCCCCTATAGTTTGCCTTTCATGTTATGTCATATGTTATGTTATGACATATGGCCTAATGTTTTAAACAATTAATGCGTCAAATCAA
>JAXIVH010001585.1:0-19450 GCA_036785325.1 Urophycis tenuis | reverse complement strand
GTCCAGACATGCCTTCAGAGCGCAGACCTGCTGAACCCACAGGCTTAATCCCACCTACACCCCCCACCTCCTCTTGAAAAAAAAATACACATAACACCTTAAGTGGGAAACAGAAGATGGCGTTTGTGTTCCATTCCAGCTGTTTCCTGTTGACACCGTTGTCTTTGGATGTTAATAAATGTCTGAGGCGGGAAGATGGAAAGTGTTGTTAAATTAATGATAGGCCCCGGTCTCCCCCGCCGACCCCCCCTCTGGCTTTAATAAGGCTCTATTTTCCTATACTCTTTTCATTATATGCCTTCAATCTTCTCCCCAGTCTGTTGGGGGTTAACCCTGAGGTAAGGAACCGCTGCTAGCTGTTAACGCCACAACCCCCCCCCCCCCCCCCTCCCCTTATCAGTCACTATTTCCAAGGAATGCCTCTGGATTGACTTGATGGCGGTTTGATGGTGATTGAGGAAACAGTGGATTGAATAAAATAAAGGAAACAGGCGCTGGCCACGGGCCTGGCTTGGACAGAGCGAACGCCAAAGCCCACTGCACCTCCGCGGTAAGCCGCTGTACGGACCACTCAGTCATTTAGCAGATGCCGTTACATGAAGTGACTCACGGTGATTTCCTTTTGACCATACAGGTCACATCAAGGAGCAAGTCAGGGTCTGTGCTGCTTTAGACCTACACAGGTCACTGTGGACATTGGGGTTCAAACCCAGAACCTGTCGGGACGACAGGACGGTACTACACTGTCCTGCCACCGAACGCAAGGCTTTAGGTTTCCCCTGTCAAGAGGAAAATGGCAAAGAGGAATATGAAAACTACAAATTGAGGAGGAGCTAAATGCTAAAGGTGCACGATGGACCTTTGCAGTGTAAGTGGTCATTCTTCATATTTGTGTTATTCAGCCAGTGTTCGTGGGTCTGGCGGACCCGCTGCATTTTGGGGGGGTTTTAATTCAATACAATCAAAAATGTTACGTTTACATAAATACCTACAAAAAATTAAAACGGGTCCCACAGACCAAAACACCATGCAAGGGTTAAATGTTGTCACGCGCCACAGATGCAAAAAAAATAAACTAACCCAACAACAAAAACAAACAGCTGATGCCTCGCGCCATCCTCTGAGCTGCTGCACTCATTCCCCTGAAAGTGAACTTACTGTGTAACTCTTGTGATACGCTCTAATTGTGTCCATATATAGCTACCATCATATGCCTCAATCTAATCTGTGCGGTGCGGTCATACCACACATCATTTATACATCAGCTTCTCAAACGAAGGGGTCAGCAGCCCATCAAAACACATAATTTGCGGTCAACAAATCACACAGCACTGAGTGTGTTACCACACACTCACTTAACTTAAAAAGTAATTTTGGCAGTATTTTTTATTTAAATAATAAAGCTCTTATATATGAATAATATAATAAAGTTCTGCACATGCTTATTCATGCTTCATGTAGGTCGAAGCGGGCCCCAGAGTCTGAGGGTCAAGCACTCGCGGGCCCTCAGGCTGCCTCATATGTTACACAGATCAGTGCACCTACAGAGTCTCTGTGCTATAATGTCTGCGGCGAGGGCGAGTCACCTGCATTCCTCCGCGCGGCGCAGGAGGCTGCTTCCTACCCAGCCTGTCCAGGGGATGTTCTTGGCAACTCTCAGGGATCATTTCTGCCTTACTTGCACCTGAACCAGATTTCGTTTTTTTTTTTTTTTCACTATTCCAGACATCCACACTCAGCAGGTTTGTTTCGTTTTGTTTAATCGCCCTCTAAGGAGGCCCAGAGAGATGGAACGCGGGGTAACGACTGTGGCGTACGGAGTCACGGCCCTCTCCTTCCTGCGTGTGTCCCAGTGTCCTCCGATTCATTACGATGTCATGTTGAAGTCATTTAAAGAGCTGCTTTGTAAACACGCCGGGTGTGTTTCGAAAAATAACCGTTGCGCAGGACACACCCGGTGCATCATCAGCGAGCATAACGCGCCTCAGACATGTCTCTGAGGGACGATTAACACACATTCACAGTGACACAATAAAGGCCTTGTGTTGCCTGAAACGTGCCCCTGAGAAGTAGCATTCCCCAAACGACGTGGTCCAATGACGACACCAACGCATGATCCGAGCGGAAAACACTTTTCCGCTCAGAACTAGTATCGCTACGAGTATCGAACAGAGAGGGTCGTCCACTAACCGTAGGGTCGGCGGTTCAATCCCCTTGATCCCCCCCCCCCCCCACCTCCTCCAACTGTCCACATGTCGAACCCCACAAATGCACCGTTTGTAAGTCGCTTTGGACAAAAGCGGACAAAAGCGTCTGCTGAATGCCTCCTTTTTTTTTTTTTTACATGCCTGCTACTTTGTTACTTGACACAAATGTGGGGAGGACTTAACTCGTGTACATTGTACAGACAGAACGCCTGGGAACTACTTTTCCCATTTCATACACACAGACAAACACTTGACTGTATTTTCTTGGCTGAAAACAAAACAAAACATTTAATATAACGTGGTTTCCTACCGTTGGGGACTTTCGTTCCGCCTCTCCGTAGCCACTGCCAAACCCTGACGCCTGAACACACAGAAGAAACAGAACCGTGTTAAGATCTAAACATGCTTAATGTGATGCTATGACCGCGCTGTGCTAAACACACACAACACAGTCAGTCTGGGAGGCAAATTCTTTGAATGGTAATGTACATTTTTGGTCAACTTTAAATGCACAAATGTATAAATAGACTTGACTTAATAAACAAATGTAGGTTTTTTCCCAGCATTGCCTGGTATGGCAATGACATCATCATTTGTGAGGAACACAGTCGGCTACCAGCTTTGGATAATCACATCAATTTATCTAATTATAATACAACCAGCTTGGGCAAATCAAGATCTGCACAGGGTCACGATGTGGAGAAACGTCCAACTCTGTTGGAATGACAGTTAGTCATTCCAACAGAGCTGCACTGTTCAGTGAGTCACAAAGGCCTTTTGGTGTTTAGCAGTTTTTGGCGGCCAAGGCAGCTGGGAGGGCTGAGCTTTGTAGACGTGCGTAAACTGTTGTTGTTGGACGCACCTGTGTTTGTGTGTCTTGCAATTGTGGGTTTGTGTTTGGCTTTGTTTGTTTGGCTTTGTGTTTCCTTTTTCTCAGTTTTATTTTGTGCGTCCGTGTATTTGGAGTGTGACAATTTAATGATTGGATACCCACACTCAACGCGTTGTTTTTGCAGACATGTACAACGAAGTGGCTTCCTTTAATGTGTGTATTTGTACTTTTGTGATTCAACACCATTAATATTAAGTTCACATTCGACAGTATCAGCTCATAATCCTGTCATCTGTCAGTTTAGACTGCAGACCACTCACCGCGTCCGTGTCATCCTCGTCTTCATCACAGTGTCTCTCGGCAGCGCGGGGGTCCCCAACCACTCTGAGCTCCGAGATTATCCCCTGCACACACACACACACACACACACACACACAGACACACACACATGAACACACACACACACACACACACACACACACACACACACACACACACACAACAATCATTAACACAATAACAAAAACATTTTGACAAGTACATTTGATCAATATTACAAAGGATATTTAAATTAGCTGAATACGATGACCGCAGACTCCCGGAAACCTACGCTCACACATAGCAATGCAACACATGCATGTAGCCAAGTGTTCATTCTTAACAAAGACATTTACTCATATATATATATATACAGTATACATCTCACGAGCACATTCCAGTTGTACATGGAATGTATAACTGGCTCAAGGCGGCAGTAGCTCAGTGGACAGAGCGGGTCGTCCACTAACCGTAGGGTCGGCGGTTCGATCCCCTTGATCCCCCCTCCTCCAACTGTCCACATGTCGAGCCCCACAAACGTACTCATTGTAAGTCGCTTTGGACAAAAAGCGACTGCTAAATGCCCCTTTACCCTTTATTTAGGGCCGCAGTAGCTCAGTGGATAGAGTGGGCGGACAGAGAGGGTCGTCCACTAACCGTATGGTCGGCGGTTCAATCCCCTTGATCCCCCCCCCCCTCCTCCAACTGTCCACATGTCGAGCCCCACAAATGTACCGATTGTAAGTCGCTTTGGACAAAAGCGTCTGCTAAATGCCTCCTTTTTTTTTTTTTTTTACATGCCTGCTACTTTGTTACTGGACACAAACGTGGGGAGGACTTAACTCGTGTACGGTTTACAGACAGAATGCCTGGCAGACGCCAACGCTAATAACTACAGTGGTTTCACGGTTGCCTCGAAACAGGAAACCCACACACCTAATTACATGCCTTAACGCAATGAGCCGGCCAATCAGATTGCGGACAGCGTGGCGGGATGCCATGGCTTCCCAGGGCGATTAGTTTGACCCCCATGTCGGAGGCCATCCATGTTAACAACATGAGACAGGCCTCGCTGTGCGGCCCTCGAAGAGGACTTTCATCATCAACAGGAAGGCCTAAATGACCTGTGTTTTCAATCTTCTGACTTGGAACAAATTCATCATCGTTTTAATTTAATTGAAGGAATAGTGGGTTAAGATGTACTTTATTACTCCAAGATGGGATATGTGGATAGTAATATTTGTATGGTAATAGTACTAGTAGCAGTATGCTGTTAAAATGATTAGACACAAACAGTAATTTTTCTGCACGCCAAAATAAAAGCCCTGACCGGAATGACTTGGCTTGTGTATATACATAATGTAAATATTTAGCTGCTCATGAAAAAAACAACCTTTGGCAGGTCATGATGTGATTAGGCTAGATTCAATTCACAAGACCTGTGAGACGCAGACCCAGCGAGGGAGGTTGACAAAATGACAGCTGGATTTGAAGCCCGGGAGTCCTGGGAAGCGTATGCTAAGCTGTGTTATTACATACAGAGGGCTTAAAACTCCGGAACTTTCCTCGACAAAAACCTCGAAACATCGGCTCTCTGGGGCACACTGGGTCAGTGAAACGATGCAGTGTTTTGGCCAACGGGATTCTAAACAAGAGTTAGAAGCAAACCTACTATAAAAAAAAGGAGATGTTTGTTCCTGCAGTTTGGGAGAATCCTGCCAAAGGAAGACCACCGCGGCCCACCGCAGTTTAGCTCTGAATCCCCTTTCTCACAGAACAGGGATTCAGGCAAGTCTGGAGTCCAGAGATGGGACATTTTTATGGGCTGTTGAATATTGGTGAGGGTACGGGAACAAATAAAAGTAAAGTGTAAAGTGCTGAAGACTGTGTGGAGTGCACGGGTACCGTGCTGAGGTGTGTGTGTGTGTGTGTGTGTGTGTGTGTGTGTGTGTGTGTGTGAGGTGCACGTGTACCGTGCTGCTGAAGAGTATGTACAGTGCTGATGTGCGCGGGCACAGAGAGGATTTAGTGTGATGGCTTATTCCACCAGGGCTTTGGTGCATTCCAACAGAAGCGGTCTGCGGCGATGGCTGGACGTGCTATGAGCCACACACACTACAAAGTAACAGGAGATAGCATGCGCCACGCACACACCATTGCCCAAATCTTTCTTTTTGCCATTAGCGTTGGTTCAAATGCAGTTTTCAGTCTGCAATTCGTGGCCATCCCATCGTCTGGGTAACATGAGACCGTCTGCCGTTTGTCTGCTTGGTTTTGGCATCGAGTCCAGCGAGTCCGGTCCAGGGTCTTGTGATCCAGCGTTATGCCGGGGGATATGCTGCCAGAGGTCTATCCCCCCTCCCCAAGGTCACAGAGCACCTGTCTCACCGGGTTTATGACTCACAGGACCAGGTCAAAGGTCGTGGGGGTCAGCTACTGGTCTGTACAGCAGTCTGATTTATTGCGCCCCAAACTGTGAGAGCTAGCAATTATCTGCAGTCTACTCGAGACATGAGGATAGTGTGGCACATTACCTTGTGTTTTTTTCACATAGGTATGATTCAGGGGTAGGCAATTTATGTGATGAAATCATGCATGGGTTATTATGCACTCTGAAGACAGCCAAGCAGCATTCATTTAACCGTGTAACCCACACAAAGTCTCTCCTGTCCATTTCTATCATATACATATAGTATAACCTATATGAACTATGTCAGTTTTTAACCCTCTCCTGGATCTTTCTCACCCATGTCAATTGGTCAACCATTTATGAATTCACTTATTCATTCATTTGGCTGAAACGCTTTAGTCCAGAGCAATTTAGTTAATAATTGTACTTAAGGACCTTAAGTCCTTGGGTCCGAGGGGAGAGGCCATGTGGCTCCAGGCATACACAGACCGCAGACATTGCGGTTCGAACCTTTGTCAGCATCAACAACCTAACCACCGCACCGTCCTCACCGCATTCACCGTGAGGCACCGAGCGCCACCGTCATCGCAGCGCGAGCGTTTCACGCTCAAACACATTCAAACCCCGTACCAAGAACTTGTCGGGGTCCGCCCCGCCGGCCTGGCCCACGAACACGCCGGCGCCGGCCTCCAGCTCCAGGCCGTCGGGGGACCTCTCGAAGCGCGCCACCTGCAGCTCCATGTCGCAGCTGAGGTAGAAGGTGACCTTCTCGTCCTGCACCGCCAGCGAGAAGCGCGTCCACGTGTCCCGCATGGACGCCACGCTAAAGCTGGCCGCCACGTTCGACTTCTCCGAGCCGGGCTCCGTGTAGTAGAGCACCACGTTCTGTCGGCCGCCCTGCACCTCCGTCAGCTTCACGCCCACGTACACCAGCTGCTGGGCGTCGTCCGTCACGGAGAACACCACACCGCCGCGGTCCGAGGTGGGCTTCAGGTAGAAGCTGAGGGAGAAGTCCCGGTAGAAGGGGCTGGGGAAGTGGGCGCGCGCCAGCTGGCCCGTGTTGGCCTCGGGTCCGAACACGTAGCTGGGGCCGCCGTCGGGGCCCGTGACCTGGGTGATGGTGTCCGGGGGCGGGTCCCCGATGAGCTGCAGCAGGGTGACCCCGCTCTCGTCTGGAGGAGGAGGAGGAGGAGGAGGAGGAGGAGGAGGGGGAGGAGGAGAGGCAGGAGATGAGAACATGGACCGCTAATGAAACATTGCATAACTGAAGTGGGTTTATTACAGGGAGGGCTGCATTTCAGGGAATGATGTTAGTCCCCCATCATCATTAGTCTGTGGGTGTGAGGGAGCTGGGATGACTGGAGTGTGTGATTGTAACGCAGCATGATGGGACTGCAATCACAGCGTCAGATGCTGCTTTGCAGATGGCTTTTAGATATTTCCCATTCAAAGGTTTGGTATAAATGAACTTATTCACTTTATAAACATCGCTACGAACACAAACAAATTGCCCACATATGTTTGCAACTGTCCATTCACACAGCATCCAGAACAGAGCCAAAGACAAAACAGTTATGTCATGGTTTTACAAACCCGGATGAAGTTACTTCATTACTTTCAGCATGCTAACCAGCAGAGTGACAAAGAGAATGAAAGACAAACGGCGCCAACAATATGTCACCTGCGGTAATAACCCAAAGGAAACACAGACATGGCTATCAAATGTACCAAAAAAAAAAAAAAGAAACATCTCCAAACATCGAGCGAGAAAAAAAAACAACCTAATGACAGATCCCTTTCCTGGGACCAGCAAAAGCAGATCGCTTTAGCGGGAGGCATTCAGTCCACGGAAAGGAAAGAAAAAAACTAACATTTCTAACTCCGTCTCACCGGCCCTGAAACCACAGCAACAAAGCCACAACAGATAGGGGAGATGAGGGGGATTCCACAGCCGCCAAGGACACAGCGGACAGCTGTACGGCGAAAACATGCTCTTCCTTGGCATCAAAGGACCAAGTGTTGTGGCATGTTTCAGGATTCAGGTGGCCGTCGAATGCACAAGTCCCTAACGGATTGAGTTGAGTCAAGTCTGGTGTAGGGTCCATTCTGCAGAGGTTGGCCGATCGCCACGATGACTCAGTGAAGTGGACATTGACTTGGTGATTGGTGACTCCTCACAAACTGCATTACGACATTCATGTACTTTAAATACTTGATCAAAATCACCGTCACGCAATCAATGAACTAAACACGTTACTAACAACATTCTCCTATCTATTTCTAGACCGTATGTTTACCATTTAGAAAATGCACCAACCCAAACATGATAAGGCTCAAGATGGCTACCGTACAAAAGAAAAGCCAAAAGTCATGGCCTGCCCCATCTGCTGACTGGGGTGTGTCCAGGGACACCAGGGCCAGCAGATGGGTCCAGCTCAATGCTCTCCTTGAGGATTCAGTTACCCTGGATGACCCCTACACTAAGAACCAATGTATTCAGAAATGTGTCGGAAATACACAGCAGCAAAGAGTCGTGGCCTCTTTGCATCAGTCCAGTGTCAAAAATAATGTAATATAAGATACTGTGTATATATATAATGTTTAGATTCCAGTGAGAGCCCCCCCTTTATTTGTCAATGAATTCAAGTAGAAAATCATAAAGAAAAAAATTGCTTCTGATTCGTCTGTGACACATATTGTTGGATGGATGTGTTTCACCCAAAAGGGACAAAATCTGTTCAGGTGAAATACTTCAAGGGCCTTTGAAGTAGTGCTGCAGCACGATGACTTGACTGAACAAAGCAGTAGAGCTGCTCTGTCAAAGAGGCTGTGGACGGATGTGAGGGGTACAGATCTCTGTGTGCCACAGGTGGCTTTGTTTAGAGACAAAATAAGGACCTGGACCTGTCGGCCTGGGTGGCCTCTCTTTGGACCCCTCGAAAAACTAACAGTACCAGAATATTTCCAAAGGTTCTGTACATGTTTTCCTCCCTGGGAACAGAGGGCATGCTAACATTAAGTATATCAGCTTCAACTTCAATAGTGTGCCATTCTAAAATGAACCCCCAATCTTTGTATTGTTAACTGTACTGCATATCAGGTCAAATTTAATAGTAGTAGTATGAGAGATACATACTGTGTCACAAATGTATTTTCCAATGATTATAAAGAAATACTACTCCAGAAGATAACCCTCTTTACTCAGTGGGATGTAGTAATAAATTGTGTCTTGTAGCCTTCTCACCAGATGTTGACTCTGATAAGGTAGGAATAAGACAGCCTAGAGGGTCTTCTGACAGCTTGTAATTGGCAAGTCTACACAGGCCCCTGTGTCTTGCACCCCCACCACCCACCACCCACCAACCACAGCCACCACCACTTACCCTCACCCTCCTCCCCTCCTCCCCAACTTCCCTCACCCTTCAAATCCTGACCTGAAGAGACTTGAAAAAAAAAAAAAGAAAGAAAAAAAGACGACTCTTTGACTTTGACAAAAATGTATCCGTCATGTGAGGAGGCCACGCTTTCCATTACGGTGAGTGAAGTCCCATGCTTCGAGTGTCACGGTCAACATGCCGGGCTTAACCGATCTGGAAGGGAAAATGTCTGTGTGGGACGGCGGTTGGGACGGACAGGGTCCGCAGCGCAACGTCGCATGAGAACCTACGCGAACTCCAGTGAACCGACTGAACGTAAGACATCAACAACATCTGGTTCATCTGAGATGCCATGTGCCCCCCCCCCCCCCCCCCGCCCACACCCACCGACCCAGCGAACCAACTGAAGCTGAGACATTCTTTATAGACGGTATTTCAACAGTGGGCTCAGCATCACTGTTATTAAGTCTTAACTTACTTTAGTCTTAAATGTGTGACTGCTGTGTGTGGAAATTTGTGTGTGTGTGTGTGTGTGTGAGCACGTTCCAAAAGTTCAAACGCACACCCCTAATTACCAAAAATAATGTACATGCTATCCAGATGTGTTGTATTTGGGCTACGTTCGGCGCACAACATGTAATGTCTGTTCTTTCATCTAATTTAGGCAGCAATATCACAGAAAACCAGAATAAAAAATGTAAATCAGAGAAAGGTTTATGCCAAACAAAGTTGTACACAAGCCAAACGTATGTGACATTGTTAGTGGGACAAAATGTATGTTTATTCTAACCTAAATCTTCATCAAGACTTCATACACCACAATGCAATAGGAATATGATATCACTTATTCTGCAAGGTTGGCTATCTGACAGACCCTAAAAAATAATTTCCACTGAAGGTACAATATGTAGCAATATGCAGTACTAAATCCTTAGATTAACGTGACATAGAAGCATGGGAGATAATGGAAACATGCCAATTCAAAATAATGGCATCTCTAAAAACACACTCAGAAAACTTTGTTTTGGCCTGTTTGTTATGAATCACTATCCACAGAGTACCCTGGGTTCCCAGATATGAAACAAGTTGGCACCCAAACACAGCGTGCATCAGCCATGGAAGCGAGCAAACAAACAGCGTCAACTGAGATTGCATTAGACTCTGTGAGACAACTTGGAGCCAAGGAGGATTTCAAGACCCAATGCCAAATAATCTGGTTGATCATTTGAAAGCATATAACATATTACTGATCAACTTGTAGATGACTCATCATCGTCAAAATAGAATAATTGCGCTGGGCTGGTCTTGTGCTTGTGTTTGTTCAGTGTACTCAACCTAGCAACCCACGGGGGCTTTGAGTCTGGGTAGGGGGGGGGGGGGGCCGCGAAGAAGACTCTCTCCAACATTGAGAATGTGGACTGCATGTGCCCATTTCAAATGCTTGCGTTGTATATTGTAACATATTGTGCCTTTGATTCAATTATGAATTTATATTGTAAGTCATCAAAGAGCACACAAATCCAATTTGACCAGCTTCGAGACGAACCGTTTTGCGGATGTCCTCCAAAATGCGGTCATTGTCATCACAGGCACGACTTGTTATTATCAACTGTTTCAAAATAATTGGAAGAGGGTTCAACATTAGCATTTCTAAGACCGGTCGAAATTCAGATCCTCCAAATAGCCTTTGTGCAAAGACTTTCATAAAATGGTCTTCTCCGCCAATTAGAGAGAGAGGACTGGCGACGTGGTGGTGAATAGATGCGGGTTAGGTTTATGGTGCCGGCTTCTCTTGTCCGGAAAAGCATCTAACCAGCCAGGGAAGAAATACTGCCATTTTCTTTCAACTCTTTGATATGTTAAGCAGGAGAGTGGTGACTTGGCTGTCCACAGAGCCAAAGCAGAAGGACAGAGCTGACCTTGAGGGCTTACAGCTGCAAAATTACGAACTTGTTTTGAGCGTTATTAATCAGTAGGGCCTCCATTGGTGGCATTAAAGGAATGTCTGCATGGAAGGACCAGCCTTGAGAAAGTGGGAAACATCTGGCGTTGGGGTGAAGGACTTGGTGGTTCCTAATGGCTAATTTGACACTTATGAACAAGACATGCCAACATCGGTCTTGACCTGTGTTTTGGTGTTTTCTTTGGTGTCGCAGTGAATTGCTGCACAACAGAGTGAATAACTCTCCTATAGTTGAATAACTAACACTTAAAACATGTGCACTGCCTGAAGCCTGTTGGTAAGTAAAACAAAGGGATTATTTTTGAGTAGGGAACATTCAATTTAGTCACAAGATGACTTAGCTGGCTCTTGGCATGTTCCCTATTAAAATTAGAAATTACTTATTTACTTTGCAGTATTTTTTTAATCCTGCTTACAAGGTTATAGGAGGAATCATCTAGGATGGAAACAGTTGATGTGGTGAAAGCTGATTTGACCATGTTTTAAAGCGCAGAGCCACAATAAGCTGTACGAAACAATGACCGCACTGAACTTTGGTTCACAGGTAATATTTCAGCAGAACATAGGCAGGCAACTTGGATGTTAAGTGAATAGCTTCCGTGCATGGAAGTCAGCTATTTGTTTGATAACAATTGCAGCCTACGGATAACAGTAAAATGTATTGCAATATCTTCATGCTAAGAAATAAAAAAGCATGGATCCAAGTGTCCACTAAATGACATATACAGCATATATTCAAATTTAAGAATTTGAACATAACAGGTCAACAAATTCTTTCAAAAAAAAAAAAAAAAGACCAAACACAGAAAGGATCTAAATGCCCTCCCCGAGGCCTTGAAATTGCTTTCAAAGTGCAAGGCAGTTGTCCCTCCCAGCTGCTGAGCTTTCATCTCCAAAACAAAGAAATGCGATACCGCTTTACTCATCTGCCACTCAATATCTCCAGCACTTAAGATGCTCCACAACACGCAGCCTAAACCTAGCCTACCACGAAGCACCAAGGAGGGCATAAACCTAAACGCCTTTTATACATGCCACATAATATTCTTACACATACATATAAAGAAGAGCATGCTACTAATCAAACAAAAGCAGCGATAAGGCCGCTCAACACAAGCTTTGTTCGGACTTATTCCATCCCGTTCCACTGCATTATCAACAACAAGGGGTGGAGGTCCGCGATGGGTTTCTGCCCCCCCCCCAAAGAACTTGAGAGTACTTTGTGTCCATAATTGGGATGGCCGGTCTGCCAGCAGATTGTTTTTTCTCTGGGAGGACCTCTCGTTGGCATAGGGGGTGCCAGCGTTGGGTTTGGATGTCATGAGACGTCATAGCAACACTCACTCTACGGGAGGCCGGGCTTGGTTAATCAGTGGCGAGGGCGTAAATACGCCCAGACACAAACTCACTGCGTGCACTGCGAAGACTGTGAAGAGACCAGCACAAGACCGCCGCGATTCAAAACGCTCCTTTTGTTCGTCTTCTAGACAGCGCGGTTGTTGTTTCGTTTTTTTTTTTTTTTCCCCCACATTCATAAACAAAGGCAGAGATTTCCTTTTAAATACATATCGTTCTGACAGCGGGTAATGGTGCATGCTAATAGCTCACTGTGTTTCTTTTCATCACCATAATAACAGACACCCTGATGTATCCCACAACGGGTCATATTTCACAGGCAGGATTGGCAACCATGGATATATGTACAAAAAAAAAAAGCCCAGACATAATTTAAAGGGCTTTTGTCTGCTAACAATCCTCTGTCATGCCAGCAGGGTGCCCAGCCCACCCCACCACGACCTATTGTAAGAACTATAGCATCTTACAGACCTCTCAGGAGGCACTCATATCTCCACCGTCTTCCCACAGACAGAAACCCCCCCTGTGCGCCCCACAAATGCGCACGTATATTATGGGATGTATCCGCAGCAAGCCATAAACGTGCACTGGAATAGCCGTGCCGTTACAGAATGTTAAATGATGGACACATAGGGACCCTAAGAAGTTATTGAGTGAAGAGAGTCTGAGGCCCAGTGATTGGTGGGCCTTGCACGAAGGCGTCTGGGGTTATATATCATAACTGGAAATAGACCTTTGTCCACTTCCCACATGAAGCAAATGTGACCTCAGATAGTGGAGGAGAAGAAAAAGACCTTTGTCCTCCTCCCGCATGAAGCAAATGTGACTTCAGATAGTGTCGAGAAGTGTCTGCTGAAGCATCCAAGGCACTGTATCTGTGACTGGGGAAGGTTGGGCGTGTGTGTGTGTGTGTGTGTGTGTGTGTGTGTGTGTGTGTGTGTGTGTGTGTGTATGTGTGTGTGTGTGTGTGTGTGTGTGTGTGTGTGCGTGTGTGTGTGCGTGTGTGTGTGTGTGTGTGTGTGTATGTGTGTGTGTGTGTGTGTGTGTGTGTGGTGTATTCAGTGAGGAAGAGGACTCTAGTACTAGCCACCACATCTCTTCAGATAACCTTACCAGCGGATAGCAAACCTGGGCCGGAGCGCGCTAAACCTCAAGCCAGGGTTGTGTGTGTGTGACACTTTTAATGAACTGTGACCTCATTGGTATGAATGCCAAAGCCCCCCGACCCCCAAACCCATTACCACAGTTAAGAATTTGCCGTTGTGGACATGGGTCGCTGCAGTTCATCGGACATTATGACCACACATCCTCTCTCTCTCTCCCTCTCTCTCTTCATTCCTCTCTCTCTCCCTCTCTCTCTTCATTCATTAAGTTAAATGGTTCACTCAAATAGAAACCAGGGCATTTTTTTTCCTTTTTGCATGTGAATAGCCAACTTTAAAATACTTGAAGTAAATCAGTGGTGTTCCGGGTTTAGTTAGGTGGGGTTGAAATAAATCTGGGGTTGTGTGAAAGCCGACCAGAGGACGGTAACCTCGTAAAAGAGCGATACATTTAATGAATCCGCGGCTTGTTTGTAATTTAACACTTTGACACCGTCACCCAGAAGCAGTTTTTCATGCCATTAATGAGCAGAGAGAGAGAGAGAGAGAGAGAGAGAGAGAGAGAGAGAGAGAGAGAGAGAGAGAGAGAGAGAGAGAGAGAGAGAGAGAGAGAGAGAGAGAGAGAGAGAGAGAGAGAGAGAGAGAGAGAGAGAGAGAGAGAGAGAGAGAGAGAGAGATGAGGCATCAAGGGCGCCCGCTGGGAGACTGCGGACATCGGGGGTTCGACAGCGGGAAGCTTTCGGCTGGGAGTCAAACGCCTGAACCACCAGGCTGTCCTGACCCATCCATCCCCTGCTAGAGCCATCCACTCACAAGGCAGTCTGGTCTAGACACAACGTGGAGAAACAACAACACGTGCGGCTATCAATAAGGGATATCTCATTTGATTTAATGGCGAGACACGACAGGAAACACTTCACGCCCCCCCCCCCTCATTGGTAGCTGGAAAAAAAAAGAGGAACACCAGATGTTCTAAAGTGGGCGAGTTCGTCAAAAGAGACGAAGCCCGCGGTGTTTTTTTTTTTTTTTTTTCCGTCTCACCACCAGCAGTTTAAATAACCAATGAATCCTTCACCTGGGTGACAGGGACCGGGGCCCACCAGAAACAGACGTGCCATGATGCCCCCCCCCCCCCCCGCTCTGTTCATCCTTAAGTACTATCTACCCCCTGGCGGGGGGGGGGGGGGGGGGGGGGGGGGGGGGGTAGATAGAAACAGGAGCTCAGTTCTTTTCATTAGCCCCGGGGTTTGTTTTGTGTCGGGAGATGAATGTTCATCAGCATTCCCTGAATACTTCCCCATCACGCCTAGCTACTGCTACATGGAACAAGGGGGGGGGGGGGGGGCAGCGCAGTGGGGGGATTAAACCTGAATAGAGGATAAACGATGCTACCTGATAATGGTACGGGACATTTAACAGGATAAGAAGGTGGATACAACAGGTGATATTTATGAGACATATTCTGTCATTTTCATTGTCAGTTTCCCAATCTAAAGAGCTCACTAGAGTTACGAATATTAGTATTATTTTGTAATATAGCAGTGAATTCAGATACAGGGCACTCAGGATCTATTATACAGACAGACAGACAGACAGAAATACTTTAATGATCCCTGAGGGAGATGCAATCTACAATCTGCAGTCTACAGTGGATGTTGGGATCGAAACCGGGACCTTTTGACTGATAGACGAACCCATACCGTTTATCCCCAGCCTTGTATGTGTCCTCACTTCAAGAGCAAACAAAGGCGAGCGATTACTTTCTAAGAGCGATAGAGCCAGCTCTGTTGCTTTGGCATCCTCACCAGACATAGATATCTTGTCCACTTTAAACTGTCAATACGAGAGAGCTGTCAGATAGCTAGCAGAGCTGTAAAAAGACAGCGTTTGTAGTTCCATTGATAACACAGGACACAGTGAGAGAGACGGACAGAAAGACAAGAGAGAGAGAGAGCACTGGGAATGGAAACTATAGCAGTCTGTGGCCTGTTGTAATAAGGTTAAATATCACAGATTAATCTGGGTTTTTCTATCTGTTTGTTTGTTTGCTGGGCATTTAATGATAAGAATATTTGTCTCAATTATGAGGGAAATGGATACTTTAAGCTTGCGCATCATACTGCAGGGGAGGGAGGTCTTGGGAAGAAAATCATACTGAACGTCACAAGCCAAGGGGTTTGTCAAAAGTAATAAAACACAATAAAACATTTGTACAGCTTTTAGCTTCAAACGAAAGCCATAAATCAGACTTGTGTTTCCACCGCAAGCATGGGAAACCACTAATGAAAAGATGATTACCATCAATCCCCAACAATGAACGAGAGGATCTTGTAAAAAGCTGCCTGCGAGCAAACCATTGTCATTAAAGATGCACACATTCTCATGCCAAAGAAACAGGAGAGGTGATAGCGGCGCGTAAGAAACATAAACAGATCTGAGAATATCTACGAATGTCCACAGGGTGGGGGACGACATTCCTGTTGAAGAGGCACAAATATTTTGGTTCCAAGGAGAACAATTTGTTATGTGTTCCGGGGGCTGTTTACGGTCATCAATTCCCATCCACGAGTGCCTGGGAAGAAATGCTTCATCTCCAACGTTACGTGGGGCTCTTACACAGCGCTTCCACATCAAACCCTCAGCAAACACACTCTGTCAAACGCGGACAGCGGTAGGGCGTGTAAATGCATAAAACAAAAGGTACATGCAGCTATGCAGCTTAGTTGCAGTAAAATGCATCATGATATTGAAACATTTCAAGGTGTGTGTGTGTGCGTGTGTGCGTGTGTGTGTGTGTGCGTAAAATCGATCACATGCAACAAGGGAAGTACAAGGGAAACATTCACATGCTCTGAGGTTAACCAGTAAGGACTGTAGGTAGAGCTTACGCCATGCTAGTGTTAAGCTTCTGTGTTTTGCTTCCTAAGAACGAAACACAAATGCAATGCCTTCAATCCATCACACCATGCAGGGAAAGCCAGCTAAGCACTTTAAACTTTGGACGTTTTGCTGGGGATCAGGGAACCGGGTGACAAAGCCAGACAAACTGTGGGAGTGGAGTGTTTTTAGTTGGGTTTTTGTTTTTTTGGGGTTTTTTTTGGGGGTAGGGGGATGGAGGGGCGGGGGGTTGGTGGGGTACGACAGACTGGTTAAACAAACTGGTTCGCAATGGATCCCCGATCTTAAATGCAAAGGATCCATCCCGACCGCGCGTTACCTTTCTGGTTACTAACTGACAGACACTGGGACCCAGGGTCCTGGTCGTCGGCAGAGTGTGGCACTCCCACTGGGAGGCGTCCCTCGTCCAGGATGGTCCAGCAACTGTCCCGCAACATCTCGCACCAGCTCCTGCAGGGCCGCCGGGCCCCGGGGCCACACTTGGGCACCAGCAGCAGGCAGAAGAACCACTCCAAGCTGTGGTGGCACCGCGACCGCAGCAGCCAGGCCCACCGGCTGTAGTGCGCCTGGGCCTCCTCTACGGAGCTATGGTTGAAGTGATTGGGCACCGCAAAGCTTTTCCGGCCCTCGGAGGAGCAGAAAGGAAGGGCTGTTTCTGGGAACAAGCAGTGCTGGGGTTCCACCACCACCGGTGCTCCTGTTGTGGGTTTTTGGCTTTCAAGAGGAGCCAGGCTGGATACAGCTGTTGGGCTAGCAACAGGCTTCTCAGTTAAGCTGAGCTGGTGGCCGGCCTCGGGTGTTTGGATAGCGTCTAACAGGGGATCAATTGAGTATGATTGATTGGTCACCAATGCCCCGCCGGTGACTGATGCCTGGGTGGGCCGTGGTGAAGGGGTTGTCGTGGATATCGGGGTTGTTATTGGATCTCTCATTAGCTTCTGTGGGTTGAATGTTTGAGTGATTAGTTTCAGGGGCAATTGGTGTTTCATTGTCGCCATTATCTGACTGGTTGGGTAACTGGTTTGGCTAGGACTTGGTTGTTCAGAGGATGGAGAAGGGATAGAGGGTAACTGCAAAGGCTGCTCTATTTGATCATCTTTCTCTTGCTTGCTGCTTGCGGTTGTTGGGTTTTGATTCATAGTTTGTGTTAGTAAATCATTGAAGACAGTGTATTCAGGGGAATACTCTGTCAAGTTAATTTGGCTGACATTCCAACTTGAGCGAGTTTGATTTTTTGCTTACTATCACAACGTTGTTGAAGTCTTCGAGAGAAATATTGTAATATTGGTGGTTTCCTACTGAATCATAAAGAGCCCGCCTCTTACGTGTTTTACTGTTGAAAACAGTCCGTCTACTTTTGTGAGGGTCAGAGTTTACTGCATTTCTCCCAGCAAGTGCACGACCATAACCCTCAACTACAGACTTTTTATGGTAAGCAGGCATTCCCTCTCCCTGTTGTATTCTGAGCAAAGAATCTCTCTCCACTTTGGACTCAAACGCAGAGGGCAGATCCTGCCCTGAAAAGGTCAAAGGATCAGATGCTCCAAAACCCATACCTTCTGGTGATGAGGAACCATTACCCAGTCTCTCTGCGTCTGTTGCAATGCCCGGGGTGACATTTCCGGATTCCCCATTGGTCTGGTGGAGATCCCCCACTCTCTGGTTGGGAATCCTTGTTCTCTGGGTGAGGATCCTCTCTCTCCGCTGGGAACCCTCTTGCAGCGGTAGGGACGTGGGTCTCACGGTGGTCAATCTAAGCGCTTCTGTGGTCAGATCCCCAGTTGCCACAAGTTTACGGATCCCGTTTGCGACGTCGGAAAACTCCGGTCCGACAGTTGTGACGCTCTCCGTCGGCAGTTGTGGTTCTTCAGTCCCCGGTCAGAGACTCTGAACTCACGTGTGGCTCCGCTGTTGTGGCGGGAGGGGTCTCCACCGGCTGACTCCAGAACCACGCGTGGCCACTGCCAGGTCCATAGGGCCAACAGTAGCAACGCCACCTGAAGACCTAACCTCACGTTGGCCATGCCGGAACGGATCTCACCGGCTTAATCAGGACTCCAGGAGTGAACTCCTACCACGGCCACACCATGCACTGACACACACACACACACACAGGCACGCACACGCACGCACTTTATCCCAGCTCAGCTACCAGAGTCCCCCAGTCTCTCCGCCACACACACACACACACACGCACACAGGCGCTCGGACACACATGCACCCAGGCCGGGCAGGGAGTAAAAGTGAAGAGGTTTCTTCTTCATTCAAGGGAGTGTAAAGTAGGCACTGGGGGGGAGGTGCCCTCCCTTTTCGTCCTCCCCAGTAATATATCTTTTTTCCTCCGACTCCTCCTCCTCCTCCTCCTCCTCCCTTAGTCTCCTTTTGTCAAAGTGCTGAAAAGAAGGGCTTCTTCTTCTCCTTCTGTGACTGTTTTACAGAGAGAGAAGGGGAGGGGGGCAATTTGTTCTCCTTGACTTATTCGGTGAGTTCAAACACGATTACAGACAAAACCGCTAAAAGAAGGGGGGGGGGGGGGGGGGGGGGGGGGGGATCTGTATGAAACTTTAACTACACACCCAGAGACAGGAACTGGAAGGGATGTAAAAAAAAAAAAACAAGATAAGCAGGCGTGATCTGCATCGTGTTCAAAAAAAAAAAAAAAAACTGAGAGAACAGACTGATGTGTTGTCTGTGGTCGGTTTGGAATGTGGAGAACCACATCCAACAACATTTACCCAATGCCAAGCTCTCCTGTGCCATTTTCTTTCTTTCTGTTTTTAAACAGCTGATCGGGTGTGCTGAACCAGAAAGCAATTCAATCCAGAAGTCATTTTTAATCTTAAATCTTTAAACTCCTTCACCAGGTTTCGGCATCCCTCTACCTGCGGTGCGTGGGCCCGGCCCTTTCAGAAAACCTTTTCACTTCCTTTCGAGCACACTTCTATTTACTAGCCCGTTTGCTCTCGGTTCTCCTCTGTCTGACCAT
>JAXIVH010001584.1:5000-15000 GCA_036785325.1 Urophycis tenuis | reverse complement strand
TGGTGTGGTTCTTTGCTTGCTGGCTGGCTGTGTTTCTGCCTTGTTTGTTCCTTTGCGTCTGGGTTGAGTGTTTCGCCGCGGGGGGGCGCGCGGCCCACCCAGGGAGACGCCGTGTCAACCTTTTATCCGTGTGTTCTTGGCTCGGTTTTTTCCACGCTTTTTAAACTGTGATTTTCCGGCCCTCGTGGATGGAGGGGCCGTCCACTCGGGGGTACGGATGTTATCTTGGGGAGACGTTACTGTCGGTTACTGTCACTTTTTAAAATATTGATCTCCTGTTCCAGTGAAGGTTGAGTCCAAATCTGTCAGCTGGCAAAATAGTGTTAGTTTGCAGTTAACGGTTTGGCACGACACACACACACACACATATATATACTTATATATTGTCTATAATTAAACCATTCAAAAGATGTGAGCGTTACAAAACACACATGCACGCAGACGCATACACACACACACACACACACACACACACACACACACACACACACACACACACTCCAGTGAAACGGTCCTGAAGGTCCCACACTGTCAGGCCCAGGCGTCAGCATGCACCAGCTGAAGGTTCACGCAGTACGTCTGCTCAGTGGCTCCCAGAGAATAGCACTCCTGTTTCTCGCCGCCTAAGTCAGAGAAAGAGATAAAAACCAGCTTCCTTTGATCCTGTTATCTATTTTCAAAGTTGCACAACCAAACTGATATGTATAATGTTCCTGTCTCCCTCTCACTCTCCCTCTCTCCCTCCTCTCTCGTTGTACCTCCCTCTTTTGACGTATTTCAGCAAATAAAGACCACGTCTTAGTCTACTGAGTCTGAGTTTTCTTTCTTTGTCCCACGACTAAACTGTTCCTAAACTGTTTCTAAACTGTTCATAAACTGTTATAAACTGTTCCTAAACTGTTATAAACTGTTCATAAACTGTGTTCTAAACTCTGTCTTGTGAACTCATCAAAACTCTGTTAAACCGTGTACTCTGAACTACACACTGCTAGAACCTAGTAGAACCACTGGACCTGAGGTTCTTTCGACGGGTTCCTCAACCCTCGCTGACACTCTTCAACTTCAACTTGATGTCCTTCACTCTTCCTCTCTCACATTCCTCCCGTTCTCTTTCATCCATCCTTCTCCCCCAAAGCCCTCCCTCCCCTGCCTCCATCCCTCCCCCATTGCTCCCCCATTATCCTCCATGTCCCACCTCAATACTCTCATGTTGTATTGTGGTCCGGGACACCGGCCTCCCGAGCAGCAGGTAGGTCATGCAGGACTGCGGTATAAGAACGGCCCGCCCCCTATTGGCTGACCACAACAAAGGCCTCTTCAGCCCTGACACATTCCTCCTCATCTTAAAGGATTTGGCCAGTGTGCTGAGACCCCAGGTTAATTGTTGACATTGTCGAGATGTAAATCAGCCATGAATCTTGGCACTCCATTGAAATCAAATATCCATGAGCGAGTGCTGTTGCGTTCAGACAGAACGCTTCGGCTGCGTTCCAATCAGTTAGAAAAACACCCTCTGACACTCACTTAATCTTGTGACTTATTGAGACGTTGCTCTGCGCTCCCGACTCTGTATCATCACACTGAAGCCTGAAGCGCTGCCACGGTCTGTGATAGAAACTCTGCAGCTGTGGGCCTGTGGAGAGGACAGAACCGACCTCAGTGGGTTTGTTGTGGGTACTGTTGGACGGAGCCACCCAGCCGGGGCAGACCGTACCTCCTGATGTTGGACCAACACAGCGACAACAGTGGGAGCTGCTGAACTCTCGTTTGGAACATAATGGATGTCAACTGAGCGGCAAATGTCTCGTTTCGGGGGGGGGGGGGGTGAGGTGGCCAGAGATCATGGCTGACTTACCTCTGGACAGAGACAACGTCTACAATTAACCTGGTGTTAGCAAGCAGGCCAAATCCTTTAATGCTTAATGCTAAATCAACTGAGGAATGTGTCAATGCCCATGTAGACACAACCCTACACACACACTGATGCCATATACGTACGTGCGTTTCTGCACGCTGGTATTATAATTACACCAAAGTAATTCTTCCATAATCGTTCAGAATGTTTTCGTTAGTTGTTCCTGAGCTTGTGTTGGACCTCCTACTCACACCGGCTTTTCATTCATCTCACATGAATCCTCTTGTGGGAGCTCTCCATGCCCCTTCCAGCTCTTCAGCTCAACGCCTCACCCATAGCCTACCCATAACCTCACCCATGGCCTCACCCGTGGCCTCACCCATAGCCTCACCCATAGCCTCACCCATGGCCTCACCCATGGCCTCACCCATAGCCTCACCCATGGCCTCACCCATAGCCTCACCCATGGCCTCACCCATGGCCTCACCCATGGCCTCACCCGTGCTTGCACCCTGGGCCGTGTCTGGAGCTCCCCAGCCTGGCCCGGGGGCCACAACAAAGGCCCCCCTGGGTGGGCCCCGGCGGGGCCCTGGGTGCCAGCGGCGCGGGCGGGCCCGGGCCGGGCCGGGACAGGATCACGAAGCCCACCCTGGACACGGTGGCACCGCGCCAGGGTGCCACGGAGAGCCCCGGCGCCGAAGACAAACACTCTCCCACTCAGCGAGCTGAGCACCTGTTGGAGCGGGTCACAGGGTTCAGCGCTAAGCCCCCCTGCCGTCCCACGGGCCCAGCGTGGGTTTAGAGCTCCCTCTGACCCGGTCCAGGCCCGGCGTGGGTTTAGAGCTCCCTCTGACCCGGTCCAGGCCCGGCGTGGGTTTAGAGCTCCCTCTGACCCGGTCCAGGCCCAGCGTGGGTTTAGAGCTCCCTCTGACCCGGTCCAGGCCCATGGTTTAGAGCTCCCTCTGACCCGATCCAGGCCCAGCGTGGGTTTAGAGCTCCCTCTGACCCGGTCCAGGCCCAGCGTGGGTTTAGAGCTCCCTCTGACCCGGTCCAGGCCCATGGTTTAGAGCTCCCTCTGACCCGATCCAGGCCCAGCGTGGGTTTAGAGCTCCCTCTGACCCGGTCCAGGCCCGGCGTGGGTTTAGAGCTCCCTCTGACCCGGTCCAGGCCCGGCGTGGGTTTAGAGCTCCCTCTGACCCGGTCCCCACACTCTGGGACCAGAGGACCTAAGGAGGCGATCCGAGAACATTTACTGTACCGGCAGTCAGCAGCAACACATGGAAGCTGTTGAGGTTTAAGAGTGAAACGTTTTAATGGCCGCTGGCCGCATGACGCAGGGAAGTGGAGCTGCTGAACACTCAGACGCTATTATGGTTAGTGTTATAATGGACGCTGTGTGTTATTATTATTGATCATTATATATTACTTGAATCAGTCTCTCTCTCTCTCTCTCTCTCTCTCTCTCTCTCTCTCTCTCTCTCTCTCTCTCTCTCTCTTACGGGCTCTGCTATTTTCCGGCTGCTTCCTGTTCTCTTTAGTTCTCACCCTCATTAACTCCCCCCTCCCCCTCTCCATGCGCCTCCTCAGGTCTCTCCTCTCCGTCAGCCAGAGGGTCCTGCCCTGCCCTGCACCTCCTTCAGGAGCCAGTCCATCATCTCCCTCTGCTCCTCCTCCAGTCCATCACCTCCATCTGCACCTCCTCCAGTCCATCATCTCCCTCTGCACCTCCTCCAGTCCATCACCTCCATCTGCTCCTCCTCCAGTCCATCTCCCTCTGCACCTCCTCCAGTCCATCACCTCCATCTGCTCCTCCTCCAGTCCATCACCTCCATCTGCTCCTCCTCCAGTCCATCTCCCTCTGCACCTCCTCCAGTCCATCTCCCTCTGCTCCTCCTCCAGTCCATCTCCCTCTGCACCTCCTCCAGTCCATCTCCCTCTGCTCCTCCTCCAGTCCATCTCCCTCTGCTCCTCCTCCAGTCCATCACCTCCCTCTGCTCCTCCTCCAGTCCATCACCTCCATCTGCTCCTCCTCCAGTCCATTTCCCTCTGCACCTCCTCCAGTCCATCTCCCTCTGCTCCTCCTCCAGTCCATCTCCCTCTGCTCCTCCTCCAGTCCATCACCTCCCTCTGCTCCTCCTCCTGCCCCTGGCGGCCTCGGTCAGTGAGGCTGGACCCATCCAGTCCTTCAGGGACTCTGGAGCGTGGTTCTGCTGCTGCAGACCGGACCGGGGGGCGGAGGTCCAATATTCCGCCCTGGGAGGTTCTGTGTTCACTTGTCAAAGAAAACAAACAAGGCTAAACTCTCCTGTGTGGCAGTGTTGAGGAGCAGGAGGAGGAGGAGGGGGGAGGAGGAGGAGGAGGAGGTGGGGCGGGGGTGGAGTCTGGGTGGGGGTTTGCTGGAGGTGGTGGTCCGATGAAGTCCTGTGGTTGGGCAGCGTGGTTGAGTGGGCTCACACTATGGCTGCGTGGGGCTGTAAACGCGCCCCACTGGGCTCTGTGAAAACCCTCTTGTGAAGCCCAGGAGACGGCTGCGAGGAATCCGCCCCTTATGGGAACTCCTGGGTCCAGGGGCCTGGGGTCTGAGGCTCGAGGTCTGAGGTCCGGGGTCTGAGGCCCGGGGTCTGAGGCCCGGGGTCTGAGGGGGTCTGAGGCCAGCCGGCTTCCCTGGGACTTCAGCTTTATATCACTCATCCCAAAGAATTTACTAGATAAGAAGACTGCCAGGGTAGTTTGGGAGTATGTGTGTGTGTGTGTGTGTGTGTGTGTGTGTGCATGTTCTCATGTGTGTTTGCATGTCTGTGTCCATGTCCACTTACCCACTCAATACACTACCCCCACGCCTCTCTCTCTCTCTCTCTCTCTCTCTCTCTCTCTCTCTCTGTCTATCTCTCTCTGTCTCTCTCTCTCCCTCTCCCTCTCTGTCTCTCTCTCCCCTTCTCCCTCTCCCTCTCTCTCTCCCTCTCTCTCTGTCTCTCTTTCTCTCTCTCTCTCCCTCTCTCTCTGTCTCTCTCTCTCCTTCTCTCTGCCTCGCTATCGCTCTCCTCATTCTCCCTCGTACCCTCTAACACTCTCCCTCCTTCTCTCTCTTTTGTTTCCACTCAGCCCCTCCCGTGCTCTGTGTTCCCATAGCAGTCATCCCTGTCTCCCCCCCCTCCCCCCTCCTCCCTCCGGTCCTGAAGATCCAGGCTAATTAAAATGCCTGCTAACAGATTCACTGCTGCATACCTTTGAGCAGGAGGGAGATGCTGGGGCTACAGCCTCCATTCACCCCCCCGACACTTGTGGGAAATTAACCCCCGACTGTCCGCACTAATGACCAGGGGTTTGACCGCCGGGCGCTGGTCTGGGGAGGCCGGGGAGGGGGGCGGGGCCAGGCCAGCTTGGCGTCTGGACCCGGCCAGGTTTGGGTCCGCGGTGGACGGCTGAGCTGTGTTTTATCCTGCAGGCGTTTGCTTGAATGAGGAAATTGATTCACGGGTAAATCAGATCTGAACACTCGGGGTCCAAGCCGAGGTCCCCTCCTCGGACCCTGGTCCCCCCGTTCTCATCTGAACACCACGGGGGGTCAGAGGTCAGCGCTGACGCCAGGTCACAGGTGACTGAACAGAGGAAAGGTTGATGGGATTGAGGAGAGGTTAGCTGGGGGAGGGGGGTGCGGGGGGGGGGGGGGGGGGGGAGGTCACGGGGGAGAAAGAGAGCCCAAAACTGGGTCAGAAGATCATCACAAGGTCCTGGTCACTTCAGACCCTTGCAGAGCAGCGGTGGGCAGCAAAGCAGGGGAGCAGCGCGTCTGAACGCCGGGGAGAGCGTCTGAACGCTGGCATCGGAGCCGGCTCCGCACGTCCTCCTCGTGCGGAGAGCGAGGGATGAAAGCGAGGGAGAGGGGGCTGCAAAGGGATGCAGGCTGTTTGTTTTCACTTCTGCTTTCCCAAGCTTGTTAGTGTTTCTCATTTCCTGTCGGACGACAAGTAAATAATTCACATGTTCATGTGTGCGCTGCGGAGGCCGGACCTCCTGGCTGGGCCTCCCTGGTTCTCCCCTCCCTCGCGCTGCTCTCTGAACAACTGCTGACTCCAGACGCTGCTGCTCCTCGGTGGGCAGCGCGTGCTGCAGGAGACCCTGTCAGCTCTGGGACAGAAGCCCTTGATCGCATCACCCCAGCACTGTGATATCTCCACACATCACCCCAGCACTGTGATATCTCCACACATCACCCCAGCGCTGTGATCTCTACAAACATCACCCCAGTACTGTGATATCTCCACACATCACCCCAGTACTGTGATATCTCCACACATCACCCCAGCACTGTGATACCTCCACACATCACCCCAGTACAGTGATATCTCCACACATCACCCCAGTACTGTGATATCTCCACACATCACCCCAGTACTGTGATACCTCCACACATCACCGCAGCGCTCGTCTCCTCTCCACACTATCACATCACGCCCACCGCGTCCTGCGGGACAAAAGACGCACGCTCCCAAACGCGCCCCGTCGGCAGGACAACGGACCGGCCCAGCGCCGGCCCGCCTGGCCAGAGAATGAGCCCGTGTGTCTTCGGCACCGCCCACGGGCGCAGACATCCGTGTCCACGTGGAGCACGCGGCCGGGTCGCCCACGGCGCCGCACAGCGCAGCCCGTGTCTCTGCCCCCCCCCCCCCCCCCGCCCCCCGTGGAGGCCGGCCTCCCAATTGTCTCAATTGTTTCTTTTCTTCCAGGACTCCTTCCCTCCGGGGGGGGGGGGGGCTTCAACATCATAAATTGGGTCATAGTCCGTTGTGATCACATTAGGGAGACAGAGGAATGGAATGAGCTGAGTCCCTGTAGGGCTGTTGGGGAGATGGTTTCAGAAGCCCACTAAGTTAATGTTTATGGATTCTTCTTCTAGGAGTCATAAACCCCCCCCCCCGACCAACCCCCCCCCCCCCTCCATTTGCAAGTCTCTAATAATTATTTCTAATGGCCGGAGCTTCTCAGACCTCTCTTTATGGTCCATGAAGATGGGGCCTCTGCACACCAAAGGAGATGCAAGGGGGTTAAAGAGCACGCAGAGAGAGAGAAGGACACGAACATGCGGCCGGGAGCAGAGCTGGGAATGGAACCCTCATCAGCTGGGGACTGCTGCTCCATCCAGCACGAAGCCAGGACTTACTTCTGAGATAAGATGGTCAGAGGAGCTCCTTGTCTCACCCCCCTCCCACATGGGCCCTGCACTCGGGCCACCGGCGGGATGTCACAAGACTTGTCGACTCCCTCCAACCGGCCCACCCAACACCCTCGACAAGCCCTTAATCGGGGCAGCTGTACCCTGGCCAATGACACTGCGACCCCCCGGGCCAGGCCCTCGGGGGGGTGCTGAGGGGGATCCCAGGGCCACGGGGATGACCTGGCCGCTAAGCCCCGGAGCAGTGTGTGGATTTGAGTGCTGTAACCAGAGAGCACTTTCCCCACATCTTTAAGCCCATAATGGAGCCGCTTCCTGTTGGTAATCAGCGTGTTGTGATCTCCTCCGGGTTTGGGTTTATTTTGACACTTCATCTGGACCCTGTGAGGGGGGGAGAGCAGGGTGATGGACCCTGTGAGGGGGGAGAGCAGGGTGCTGGACCCCGTGAGGGGGGAGACCAGGGTGATGGACCCCGTGAGGGGGGAGACCAGGGTGCTGGACCTCGTGAGGGAGGAGACCAGGGTGATGGACCCCGTGAGGGGGGAGACCAGGGTGCTGGACCCCGTGAGGGAGGAGACCAGGGTGCTGGACCCTGTGAGGGGGGAGACCAGGGTGCTGGACCCCGTGAGGGGGGAGACCCGGGTGCTGGACCCCGTGAGGGGGGAGAGCAGGGTGCTGGACCCCGTGAGGGGGGAGACCAGGGTGCTGGACCCCGTGAGGGGGGAGACCAGGGTGCTGCGGCCGGGGGTCTCCGACCAGCAGGGTGGCGTCGCTGAGTGGCACCGCAGGCCGAGGGATGAAGAGGGTGCTGGCCTGCTCCTCCTCCTCCTCGCTGCAGGGCTGGCGGACAGACGCAGGAGCCCGTGCAGTCACGCCATGTTCCCTGGCGAGCAGCTCAGACGTTGGTCTCCTCTGCTGGCCCCGCGTTGTCCGAATGAGGTGGTTTGTTTTACTGCTGCTTGAGGAATGCTTTTAAAAGCCCCGGAAAATCACAACACAACAGCAATTAGAGACAGCGAGAGGCGAATCCCTGGTCTAATTATTTTTTTAACGGCGTCGGCTCGCGGGCCGTTGGCTGGGCTCAGTAGCTCCTCCCCCGACGGCCTCCGACGGCTGCCGTGCGGCGGACGGCGGCGAGGCGAGGCTCAGGACGCCGGCCGGCGGTCCTGCAGGCTCTCGGCCGGGCGGTGGAGTGGACAGACCTCTGATGGTCAGGCCAGGACGAGGACCCTGTGGAGGGGTGCTCCGCTGATCGGGGAGGTCTCTCCTGGGGTCCGGTGGTCTGCCCCCGAGGCTCACAGAAGACGGCCGGGCGTTGAGCATCAAGGAGGCTCACCCAGGGTTGGATGATGGGTTGTAAGATGCCTTTAATCCCGGGATTGAGTGCCTTTCCTTTGGTGCCGCCTTTTAGCTAAAAAAAACATTTCAACTATGCTTCGCCTCTTCACAACCTTACCCCAGCCCCCTCCTCCCCCCTCCTCTTACACCCCCACTCTCCCCCTCTCCCCCTCCTCTTACACCCCTCTCCCCCTCCTCCCCTCCCCTTTGCTCCACTCCCCCGCAAAAGTCTTTCCTAATCCTCTGGGATACAGACATCTCCTCTTCATCAGGCATCACGGCCATCAGAAGATCCAGCACAGCCTCTCAAACCTCCATTGCTCACTCAGCCAAGTGCCTCAAAGTGCTTGGGTGCTCCTTCATCCCACCAACCATCAGGCTCAGGAAGCTCCAACACCACCAGACAAATGGAATGGACTGAACTTTCATTCACATACACCACACCACACACCTTGGACTGTGACCCAGCCGTTGTTATTCCAGGACCATTCATATATTGTACCTGGAATACCTGTATAAATTTGCACATCTTGCACCTTGCACTTTCCGCATACTTGCACTATTTTATCTACTTGCACTATTTGATCTATCTTGCATTTTGCACCACAAACTGCTATCTAGGACACTAGTATGCATACGGGTCCTCTCGTCACCGACCTGACTTAAGAGCGCGTATTTAATCTAATCTATTGTTTTTTATTGTGTATAGAATTTAGCCAGGCTCTTTACTGCTCATCTATCCCCTGCACTGCTGGTCTCTGCGAATTTCTCCTACGGGGGATTAATAAAGAAATATCTTATCTTATCTTATCACCACTGATACCCCTTCACCATCACCACCACACCTCCATCACCACCACCAACACACCTCCATCACCACCACCAACACACAGCCACAATCGTTGCATATATTTATAACTGCACGCCTCAATCCGAGAGCACAGAAACCAAACTGTGTGTTTGCAGATCCTATCGGCAAAAATATGGCAGCCAGGGCGGTTTGTGTGGGCTCACTTAAAAATATGATGGATGCCAACAGCACCACCTCCACCTCCACCACATCCACCACCACCACCACCACCCCTGTTAACAGCCCTACTGCCACCACCAACCACAGCGTCCTGGCCGTGCGCTGTGGTGTGAGCCAGGGAGACGAGGACCAGCAGAGCTCCCTCCCTCCTGCCAGCAGGACTAATGATGGCCTCACAATCGCAGCCCTGCTAACTGAGAGCGCCGCGCTCGCTCTCAGAGAGCCCAGCTGCTCTGAGTGCACGGCGGTGGAGTCCAGACGCACACACAGCGGCTTCCCCATGTCGTCATGGTGACCCCGACGAGCCTGGGGCCTCCCACACCCAGGCTGCATCACTCCCATGATGTTTGTTTAGACATCTTGTTGCCCCAGAAGTCGAAGTCACTTGTTTCCATCGACTTCGTAAAACATGAGCCCCTGATGTGCTGCCCGCTGTTTATTATGGATTCCTGGTTCTGTGAGTCTTATTCTTTAACGTGCTCGGACTCCCCCGGGCCCCGGCCTTATGGAGCATTCCAGACCAGTTATTTTCCCACTGGCATCCACCGGAGATGAAAGTCCTGGCGGGTGCCACTCACTCTCGTCCCACTCTCCACGCCTGCTC
>JAXIVH010001583.1:15000-19466 GCA_036785325.1 Urophycis tenuis | reverse complement strand
GTTTTACCTTTGGCTTTTCATCCAGGATCTGCTGGCGGACGTCCTTGTGTTTCTCCAGCAACCTCTCCTGCCTTTTCCCCTGGGCATCCTCCAGCTGTGCACACACACACACACACACACACACACACACACACACACACACACACACACGCGCACGCACACACAAACACACACACACACACACACACGCCACACACGCACACACACACACACAAAGACACATTTACATTACATTCACATTTAGGGCATTTAGCAGCCGCTTTTATCCAAAGCGACTTACAAAGAGTACATTTGTCAGAAGAAGGTGAAACATTTCATTGCTGCTAATTACAGTAAGAAAGTCAGCAGAGCCAAGTTTCAAGCATTTCAATTGCTAGATTAACCATTGCTAGGTATACACACAAAGAAAAACGTTTGTGCATCATCGACAACAACAGGTCACTTTTCCTCTGACTTATAAATCAGACAGAGCTCTAAATTCAGGTTATAAATGAGCAACATGGGGCGGCCTGCACAGTGACAACACGGTCACCGCTCATCCATGAAGACAACATCACAACACAGCTCACTGAGTCAGGAACAACCACACAGCCTGCCAGCTCTCTCTCTCTCTCTGGGGGCACGGGAGGTTATTTCATCTGTTTTACATTTCTCTTGCTTCCCTTGTTCTCTCCTCACTATGAATCTCTCTTCTGCTCCATTTCCCGCTCTCTCAGGTTCTGTCCAAATTTGAATTGGGTTTAATATGTAATACAAACAAAGTAGACTCTTTTTCTCTTCTCTCTCACCCGCTTGATGTACTGCACCACTTCATTGACAAATGTTCGGTTGATCTCCATCTTCACCCTGTGGAAAGAGGAGAATTAGCTGTTAGACACACACTAGAGTGCGGATCGGGCCAGAATGTTCTGTCCGAGCCCGGACTACGTCCGACAGAACGGTAACCGAACCCGACCGGGAGCCCGACAGGCATCAAGATTTTCATGTCAAGTCTATTTTTTTTTCATACTAATGACACATTTACGTCTGTGTTTATGAAAGCCCGCCTTTATTAAGCAACGGCAAGGCATTTGGAAATGTCAACAAACAGATGAGCGCAACATGCGTGGGGTTAACGCGCGGGTAAATTAAACATTTCAAATGGTGTGGATGTGACCGAGCCCGACCCGAACCTGAGCATAATTTCTAAATATTTGTATCGATTCTAAGTATGGGTATCGAGGGGCAATATGAATGGCAAATCTTTAGTGACACCTAGTGGCCTTGAACAAGAACAACCGGCGTTGAGAGTCATTGGCAGAGACATTGGCAGCTTGAGTCTCCACCCCCCCCCAAGGTCAGACACTTACTCTTCAGCAGCGTTTCTGTCCTTGGACTTGGCCTCATTGATCTTCTCTTGCCTTTTCTTGTCCATTTTCTTTTTCAGATCCTTCTCCTCTCTTGGAAAAAGGGAGATGTAAGGAAACAAAAGAGAGGTGGTGAAACGAGGTGTCATTGCTGCTTTGGTCATGCCCTGACTAAACTAATGGTACCGCAGGGGTCTCATAAACTCACCCCCATCACAACCATTTCCTCATCATTCATATTATGGTCTTACTTTGTCATTGTATATACAATGTACATGTTGAATTTTGTAGCTTTAACCATTTTTGCTGAAGTGAAATGATTTTTTTTTCTGTCCCATTTCGTGCTTTGGCAATGCAGACGTGTGTTTTCCATGCCAATAAAGTCATTTGAATCTTTGAATCTTGATGTTCTTGTCGTTTTCTGTGAATGATCTTGGTTTGTTCTCCAGAGTCAGAGCTCTTATGCACAGCGGGGGGGGGGGGGGGGGGGGGGGGGGGGATCTTACTTCTCACAGATATCTCTGATCTTCTTCGTCTGGGAACTCTGACACTCCTCCGCTATGACAGTCAACTTCTCAACCAGCTAGATGGATGGAGGGAGGGAGGGAGGGAGAGAGAAAAAGAAAGAGAGAGATTGACAGTTTACACATAACTTGTATTATATGGCAACAATTAACCGTTAAATCAACTTGAGGGAATAGACTTTAGTTTTGCAAATGAAGTGAAAACAGTGAAAAGGAGCCGTCCTATACACCTTTGTAAATAAATTTCCCCAGGAGCTGAACCACACACGCGCGCACACGCACACTTGTCACCATCGGAATTGATTCGCAGCTACACGACAACAAAGCCACGAGCACAGGGAGCACCCATCTCTCTCATGCGATTGCTCACACCGGTACGCCCCCTTCAGCTCCTGTCGGCTCCTGTCGGCTCAAGTCATTTGTAATGACTGTACTCCGCAGCGCGTGTGCGCCATAGAAACGTCGCTGTGTTCGGCGTTCTTCTAACGAGCGTCTGTCGCCGCTGCTAACGGGCGGGCGGTTGCTAGCCGTGCTTATTGATTAACGAGCAGAGCTCGGCGATTCCGTTGATTGTTAGCTGCCTGCTGCCTGCTGACATCGTCTGGTCGAGATGACACGGCGACTCATCAGTCAGCCGGCGGTGGTTCATTTAGTCGCTACGCCGCGGTGTAAAATACGAGGGGCAGAGTTCCTCATCTTGAGCATGCTAAGCGAGCCTCAAAATAAACGCGCCTCGGGAAAAAAATACCCCACTGAACATACTATTTTAACATGTAGAAATGAAGAGGGTGGATTAAAAGGGAGTATGTGTGTGTTTGTATTATTTAGGCATATAAACGCCCTGTGCATGGTGAATGCAGATTTTTTTTTTTTTAAACGTGCAAGGATGCCACCTAGTGGTCACACATCGTAGGCTAGTTGAGCGAGTCATCGTTCTTGTGAACAAAACATAATAAACACAAAGTTCCCAAGTTGCAAAAACTCATTTTAGGGAGCTTCCGACCCCCCCCCCCCCCCAACCCAACCCAACCCAACCCAAACCTATTCCTGCTTGCACAAACACACACACACACCGCAAATCCCCAGTAAGAGAGTCCCCAGAGTAAGAGATGGGGGCGTCCTCACGTACCTGCTTGATGTGCTCTCTCTTCTGGTACTTCTCGCTGTAGTACTGCTCCTGGCGCAAGGGCCAGGAGCTGCTGCTGCTGCTGCTCCCGCAGGTCGGCCAGCTGCTGGGCCCACACCTCCTCCAGCTCCCCAGCTCCTGGTCCACCGAGCCCTGGGACGCCTCCGAGCGGCTGCACGCACACACACACACACACACACACACACACACATATACACACACACACACACACACACATGCACACACACACACGCACACACGCACACACACACACACACACACACATGTATACGCACACACACACCACACATGTACACGCACGCACACACACACACACACGCACACACACACACACACACAAGTGTACATGCACGCACACACACACACACATGTACACGCACGCACAAACATACACGCACACACACACACACAAGTGTACATGCACGCACACACACACACGCACACACGTGTACACACACGCACACACACACACACACGCACACGCACACACACACATGCACATGAACAAACCAAGAGAAAAGCACTTAGAGGACAAAATGTTGGTGTTTTTAAAACACAGGCACAGGGATAGAAATGAAGGGAGGATTCAGGAGCAGTTTCAAGATAGGGAGGCGTGTGCTAGAGGATGGATACCCCGACCCAAGCCCGACGGGACCCGACGGTACCCGATGGCTCGGGTCGGGTTCGGACAAATATTAGAAATATTATGCTCGGGTTCGGGTCAGGCTCGGTCACATCTCTGCGCGATTTGAAATGTTTAATATACCCGCGCATTAACCCCGCGTATGTTTGCACGTTTGTTGACATTTTCCAAAACCCTTGCAGTTGCGTAATAAAGGCAGACTTTGATAAACACAGATGTAAATGTGTCATCAGTATGAAAAAAATAGACTTTAACTGTCGGTTCGGGCATGAAAAGCTTTGACGCCTGTGGGGCTCGGGTCGGGTTCGGTATACTGTTCTGTCGGACGCGGGCCTGGCTTGCACCCTAGTGTGTACAGCCAGGAGGACCAGGAAGGAGACGAGGAGCCGGCTGACCGCAGGGAGGAGCACTCGGAGGAGTCTTAGGAGTCAGACAGGCTGCGGTCCAACAGCCTCTCGAGGAGAGGCTTCCTAATGGAGTGGAATGGCCCAGAAGTATCCGAGTGGCAGCCATGATGAGAGCTGGTCGAATTCGTGCTCCTAAACGCTAAAGGAGAGGTGCTTCAACGCTTCCTTCCTCATTCCCTTCACAATAGAGGGACCGTCCTTCACCAAAGGAAAGGAGATGACGCCGTCCCACAATTCCTTGCGGCGGCACCATCTACAACACACTCCCCCCCCCGCCCTGTAACGAAGTAGCCCTGCGCTTGAACGAGTGCGGTGGGATTGACTCAGTGGCGGTGCCGTCTCCACCCCCCCCCCCCCCCCCCCCCCCGGGGTCCTCATGAGTTCTCCTTCACATGCTCC
>JAXIVH010001583.1:5000-10000 GCA_036785325.1 Urophycis tenuis | reverse complement strand
TCTGGTCGAAAGATACATGAAGAAACATGATTGTTCGAAACGTACACAGTATGAAAAAGTGCAATGCCCCCACCCCAGGTTATAAAAGAAAAGCTACAGACGGACAGACAGATGGACTGACAGACTGACTGACTGACAGACAGACAGACAGACGGACAGACAGACAGACAGACACGTGGCGGCGAGCGGTCACCCGGGCGGATGGCGGACACGGGGATGATGCGGTGGCCGATGACCTTCCCTCCTTCCTCGAACACGGCTATCCTCAGGGAGGCCAGGGTGGGCAGCACCACCTGCCGGAAGGAACCGCACCGCGGGTTAGAGTCCCCATGACCTTTGACCCCCCGCTGTGACCCCCCCCGCTGTGTGATATCTCCGTCAACTCATTGAGTGACGTTGGATTTACATTTCGGTCATTCGGCACATGCTTTTATACGAGGCCACTTGCAAGGTGCAGGCAGAGTCATCATGGAAATGAAAACAAATATAGAGTTGTATTTAACATTTAAATGCCAAGTAAACAATAGGAGTTAGTGCATCGACTAAATAGCAACTTTGTGCACTTTGAGTAAAGAGAGGCACTGTGCAAGTTCAATCTATCATTATTATTGTCGCAACAATGCGCATACTAAATCCATAATTTATACAGCAGCGGAGTGCAAAACATTGGTATTACAATCTGGACTGGTGTTCAGAGTGTACTTTTTTGTTTGTGTAAACAGGGCCAAGGCTGCATCGCTGCACGCAGCTGTGGCTGTCTCACACTCCAGCGTGACGCTACATCGTCAACCAGTCGTGGTAGCGTCACAACGTGGGTCTGACCTTCTTGAAGACGATAGGCTCCTCGTCCCACACGGGGTTGATGGCGTTGCCCTGCGAGGTCTTGGTCTTGAAGGCCTTGCGCTTGGTGTCCACCGGCAGGCCGAACATGTCGATCTCCACGTAGGTGCCCACCTTCTTATCAGACAGGAACTGGCCTGAGATGATCTGCAGGGGGGGGGGGGGGGGAGATGAATGGACAGACGAGGCCATAAGACCGAGGAAGAGACACACAGACACACACAACGAAGCTCAGAACAATACCAGAGACTAGACACTAGGGGGAGGTATTGGCATTAAAGTAAATTATAAACTGCACTTCAAATAATTATATAGCAGATCAGTTAAGAGTGTCTGACTCAGGGCGAGTCTGGTCTTGGATTCGAGTCTGGACTCGAGACGTTTGTTTTATGGTCTCTGACTTGTCTCAGACTCGCTGGTATTTGGACTTGGACTTGTCTCGGTCTCTGCCACTGGTCTTGCCAAATTTGGCTTTTGGTCTCGACGGAGTCTAGGAGTCTTTATTATGTTTAGAACACTGGCCACTTGATAACCAATCACACACTAGTTTATCTTTGCGCGCCCTGCATCTGCGTGCCCAGTAACATTATTGTCATTCATTTTCATTGATTCACACACAGTGACAAATGAAGTTGTCCGCCAATTCTGCCATAATAAAATACAACTTGTATTTTCTGTCCTGGACTCGGTCTTGACTAGGACTCGAGTATTTTTGGACTCGGTCTTGAATTGGCCTGGATTAGTCTTGGACTTGTCTTGGACTCGACAAAGGTGGTCTTGAATACAGCCCTGATCTGACTTCTAAATCACACACACACACACACACACACACACACCTTGACGGACAGCGTGTTGGCGACGATGCCGTCCACAGTGCTCACGGTGAACGGGTCAAAGTCTTTGTCTGGTCGTCTCATGAACTCGGGTTTCAGCCGGTAGCCACATTTCCCGTTGTACTCGTACATGCCCAGGTTCAGCTGCATGGACAGGTCTGAGGGGGCGGGACAACGACAGGAAGTAGAATTACTCTGCAGCATTTGTCAATTTTTTTTTAATAAAAAAATATTAATAATTTATATATACATAATATTGATATACATTAAATGTATATATTTTTTAAATGAATAAAATACACAAATATTGGCATGTAAATAAGGCAGTTACAGTGGTTACAGTTCCATTTAAGCAAGATGTCAATATTTGTAAGCTAATTCACACAATTCATTATTTTTCATCATAATAAAAACATATCTAAATATAAAATCTAAAAAACAGAAACAAATCAATACATACACACACATACACACATCTATAAATACTTATGTTATCTTGGGCTTGGAAAACACAAAGTCAATATGTGAGGGTCTACCGATGGTCTGGAAATTGAGGGCCACCAGCTGACAGCCGGCGTTCCAGAACAGCTGGGGGTTGTAGTTGGACGAGTCCACCCGGGTGCCCTTGGGTAGATCCTGCTCAGCTGCATCTTGTTGTACCTGGACAGGAGCACCTTAAGGAACACACACATCCCCCCACACGAAGCACTGCTGGACGAGCTGTCCACAAGACAGCAGACACTCACTCTGCTGGAGTACCGGGTAGGACTACACAAATGACTGTAACTCCTCTCTCTACTGGTCCTTACTTACTCCTACTTACTCTCCTTACTGGTCCTACAAAGTTATTGAAACACAAACAAAAAACAGGCTGTACATAATCATTTGTGTGTCTGTAGTCTGCTCATAAAACAAGTGCCATCCACTGCCATGCAGGGCAGACAACACAGAACACAGAACACAGAACCCCCCCCCCCCCCAGTGGAACTCAAATCTAGGACGTTCTCTCAGTGACACCAACGCAACATCCACTAAGCCACAGTTGGGGGAGTAACCACAATATGTAATCCTGTTGTTTCTACACACAAACCATCACCCTAAGCTGTGTTCATCATTATAATCCCCCTAAACAGGTCCTACTGCCACCACCAACTAAGAGCAACTAAGTGGAAATTAAGACTTTGATGACACTTTCGGTGTGTCAGTTCACCAGAGTAGCTCACGTTGGTGATTTTGCAAAACACACTCTTACTGCCTTCAAACAACATAACCCTTGGGGCGGTAGTAGCTCAGTGGGTAGAGCGGGAGGACAGAGCGGGTCGTCCACTCAACGTAGGGTCGGCGGTTCGATCCCCTCCTCCAACTGTCCACATGTCAAACCCTACAAATGTACTAGTTGTTGATAGGAGGAGATTGTTGTTGATGCAGAAGAAAAAGAAGTGCCAGGAACTCTATATAGTTTAAGCTGAAGTAGAAGCAGAGGATTTCATCGAGCAAGAGATTTGTGCGTGAATCTTCCTCAGTTGCTTTCCTGCTCCCGGAGACACAGTGTATTATATACAAGTCCCAAATCGGAACAGCATGACAGGAGTGTCCCATTCTGATTGGCTTATAATATAAAAAGATTACATATTACTAAACAGATTTGACATGACGTAGGTGTATCCTTCAATCACTTTATGTTATGTCTCCAAGTTCCAGAGAGTCAGACTTAAAGTCGCCAAGAGGGATACAATCTTCACTATGTCCTTCTTCAGAATGTCAGATCAACCTAACCGTACCATTGCTATATAATATTTTTCCTAACAGTTGTAAGTCGCTGTGGACAAAAGCGTCTGCTAAATGCCCTCTTTACCCTTCACCTATGCCTGCATGTTTATGCCACCATTACATCCACCCACTCGAAGCTAACCACCACTCTTCACCGTGGCCTGGATGGAGCGATCCTGCTTCTACGTCCACCTTCTCATGTGTTTTGTTCCCTTGGATCCCGTGTTCGTTTTGCCCTTTGAGACCGTTAACCGCGATCAAGGCGCCGCGCAACTAAAAGTCCACGTGACGTGCCGTCGAAGGATACTCCACGAATTCCACCGGACATTTGGTGAGCTGCTCCAAGGCCTTGGTCTCCACGAAGGAGGACATCTGGTAGCTGCGGTTGATCTCTGGGGACACAAATGACCACCGGCGTCCATCACTTAGTGATCCCTTCATACTCACAGAGGGACCATCCAAAGTAGTAGTTAGGGTTAAGGTTAGGCTAGTAGGAGTAGTAGGAGTAGTTCTGTTATGATTGATGATGTTAGAATCCATGTATGTAAATCCATGTATGTTTTATGAATGACTGGGAATTGCACTAAATAAGACTATCTAAATGTAAACTTGAATAGCAAAATCTCAGTCTCATTTAAATCCTACAATTACGCAAATACCTGGATGAAGTTTGTGATATACAAAAACTGTAATGTTTATACATTTAGTAGACTCTTATCTTTCTCAGTGCTATTACATGGTGAAGGTTTCATTACATTCAAAGCATGTGGTCATTGGTATGTAATGTGAGTAAAATGGGTACTTTTGGAGCCCTTGAAGCTGTGAAACTTGACAGCTGGATGTAGCTGACGAGATTGGACATCTCTTCTGTCGCAAACGCTTCACTCCCCGCTGTACCCTAGATGCACACACACACACACAGGCGCACACACAGACACACACACACACACACACACACACACACACACACACACACACACACACACACACGCACACAGAGAGAACGTATAACTCAAAGAGAAGGTGTATCTATGTTTGGTAGAATAATATAATACAACATTATTGCACATAATAACATCCCCCATCGATCAAGAAAACCCAACATCCACCTTGACCACTAGAGGGCTGTATCTGCATGTGGGTCAAATTACAGATAAACTGGTTTGGTTAATTCACAGAAACAGGCACACATATCTCTGATGACTCCATAGAGCACGTCAAGTGAAACGCACCTCTTCCATTGAGCCTTTTTTACAGTCATCATCGTCATCGTCATCATCGTCACTTTCTGCCTCACTTCACCTGAGAGAGAAAAACATTGACACAAAACACACATCAAACAAACGGTCCCAAAATGATCATGCTTCTGTAAAAAAAAAAAAAACCCCGTCAACAATCTGGATGAGAATTGATCTTAGTTTAGAATCCATCATGTCATGTGTAAATACGTATTCTGTAAATTCGGGAAAAAAAACCCCATCACTTACCGATGGACTTGCGCCGTGGGGCCTGAGGCTGAGCTCAGCGCCCTCTGGAGGCTGGGAGGTGTCCCCTGCC
>JAXIVH010001582.1:2500-19471 GCA_036785325.1 Urophycis tenuis | reverse complement strand
GAAAGCGTTGGCTTATAACCAGGGTGGGGGATGGCATGAAGGTGTCAAGCATGGGTTGTGTTTGAATAAGCAGCCGAGAGAGAGCAGACAATACCAATACAAGATATCCAGCTGCCTTCCCATAACTAAGAATAGATATGAATAGATAGGCCGTCGTTGTTGCTCTCCATCTTGTAATCTATTGTGTTTCCTGTTTCCTTGTTCTCCATGACTGAACTGAGGGTGGTATTTCAGAACGGGTCCCCAGTTTTACGAGGACAATGCCTTATGCAAAGAATCACGCAAGTATGAGCCACAAGGAACTCTTTGCATGACTTGACCGGTATTTATATGCGGGTTTATTTGAAAGTCGTAAAAGCCTGCGGTACAGTGACTTTCAGGCAGAGAAGACATTCACAGGTTTGTGCCTGGCGACATAATCACCCAGACCTTCAGCCCTCTGACCACCTCAAACAGAGGAGCCACTCCATTAGAGGTGGATATGGTCACGGATCTCACAGACCTAATAATAAAAACCCATCCTGAACAATGTGTGTTAGACCGCCTCTCTGGCCACCGTGACACCCGACACACAAAGAGGAAGTGGAAGAGCAAACCAAAGAGCTGAACAACAAAGAACCAAACAGGGCAGAGGCTCAACGACTGCAGCCCTACAGAGACGCCAGCGCAGCTGCATGCCCTGATTCTAGCAAAGATTTTTGAATACAATGAACCTTTCAAAAGGTTCACTGTATGTAATGGCTGCTGGCTTGCTTTTTGGTCTGGACTCCAGTGAGTCAACACGCATGGAAACGTCCCTTCCCTCCCAAGCACTTGGGACCACAGGATCACCTGCCCTCACCAACAGCCCTGTTGTTCCACTTCCTCCTCCTCCTCCTCCTCCTTCTTGTGCTCGTCCCCCTCTGCTTCACCCCCCCCCCCCCCCCCCCCCCCCCCCCCCCCCCCCCCCCCCCCCCCCCTTCCACCTCCTCCTCATCCTCTTCTTACTCCTTCTCTTCGTCTTCTCCACCTCTCCCTCCCATGTCCTCCTTTTTTCTCTTCCTTCTCTTCCTCCTTGCCTCGCTGACTCATCCTCGTCTTCCTCCTCCAAGCTTCCTGAGATCTGTTCACCAGTTAGTTAACCGGCTAGTTCCAGAGCTCACTACATAATCCACATGCTTGAGTCTGAATGGTCATGCTCAGTCTCTCATTTCCTCTGGGCTATTCAATGTGCAGTCACAGGTTCTACTTTTTATTTTCAGTTCTTATTTTTGTTTAGAAGAAGTTTTCTACTTCTTCAATTGGTGTTTTCTGCAGTATACTATATTAAAACCCAGAACCCTCAAATACAGTGATGTGCTCTGGTGGGTGCCTAGGCTAACTTCCTGTAGGACTGTTTACAGAATGCTGCAACAGGAAGTGGTCAGATCGAACACTTGATTTCATCTACAACATATTTTTGTTCAGATGATATTACAGATTCAAGTAGATAATAATACAACCCTAAGGGTTGGGAGTGCGAGCCATTGCAGCAAACAGTACGGCTTCAGATTATATTGTATTAGATTCTATTATAGATTCATTTACAGCATGTTAATTTCAATTACAGTAGGGTAGATTAGACTATAGTAGATTGCATTACAGATTACACATTAAATTGGATTAGATGCTGACCTCTTGCTCTTGCTGATGCTTATGACCATCGGTGGAAAGCAGCCTCGCTCCAGATTATATTACAGTATATTACAAATTATATTACAGTAGACTAGATTAGGTGCTGCTCTCTTGGTGATGGTTGCAGGTTGCTGCAGCGAGAGAGATCCTGCTCCAGATATGATATGATATGATATGATTAAATGACTGTTGATGATTATATTGAAGATTTTATTACAGTAGATTACATTATTTTTCTGATAACATCATAGATTGGATTAAAGTATTTTAGACCTGATACTGACTTCTTGACGTCTGGTGCGTGCAGGCAACTGCAGCGAGGAGTCTAACCCCACGTGAGGGTAGATAGCAGCACATTGCAGTTCGATTAGAGATTCGATTGCAGTAGATCACAGTTTAGCCGCCCACCTCTTGGTGATGCGGGCGGGTTGCTGCAGCGAGCGGTCCAGCTCCAGCCCCTCGCTGTCCAGCAGCCTACGCAGGGCGATGTCGGCCAGCTGGGCCGTGAGCCCGAAGACCTCCTCCAGGTTCAGGAACATGGAGAAGTCCCGCTGGCGCTGCCTGGTGCTCACCCGCACCACGTCCGTCCGCAGGCCCGCGGACACGCGCTCCACCCGTCTCACCTCCGCCCACGGCACCACAAACTTCACTGTGGACAGGGCAGAGAGGTCAAAGGTCAAACCTTACAGTGCTGGCATAACGACAGATATTCGAAGGTCAACCTTACAGTGGGAGCTGACCAATTTAGCTACAGCAGGTCAAAGGTCAATCCTTACAGTGGCGCTACGACTAACCCAAACCTTTTAACCTTTAAACAGAGAATGCAACAGGTCAATGGTTAAACAGTGTAACTATCATTCATTTAACTACAGCTGGTCAAAGGTTGGGCACTAACTGTAATAAGTGAGTTGTATGTATTGTTATAGGTATAAGGATTCATGAGGAAGGAGTCATGAATGGAATGTAAGCAATGAACAGCTATGTATCATTATTAAGTTATTAATTATCATTATTATTAAGTGGCTAATTTGTAGGAACCCTATTATCGTAAGTGTAATATTATTATTGCTCAGATTTTTCTTTGCCTAATCATCTCGTTATTATTATGAATGAATGTTGACACCTGCACCAAGATAAATTCTTTTTACACTTGGCACTTCGGCAAATACATTTCGTTTTCTGATTCAGGTTAGGTATAATGATTTCTATTAGCATTTTGAGCATGTTTATGAGGAGGATGTTATTGAGGTACGGACCTTCCTTGCCCAGCAGGAAGGAGTAGAAGGCCATGTGATTGGTGCTGAGGTACAGCACGCCCTGGCGTGGGACCCGGCCCTTCCAGCAGCAGCAGGTGAACTGGGCCACCAGCACCTCTTGTGGCGGGAGGCCAAAGTGCAGCTTGAACTTCTGGAGAGCCTCCCTGAAACGCTCCGGGTCCTCCTCCTGGGCCGCATGGCGGCCCCGTGGCTCCTGCGCTATCAGACCCTGCGGGGAGGGGACAAGAGAGTGGTGGGATATAGCAGAGGAAACCAACCAGCTTCTGTCACGACATGGTAGCGCAAGACCGTGGGTGGCCATTTTGTTTTCAGAGCGACCAGTGCGTAATTAATGATGATAAATTCACACTGGCAGCACAATCTCACCTTGACCTTTCCTTTCACAAAGCTGGAGACGTCGTCCTTGTTCTCGAAGACGGACAGCGATTGGAGAACATTGTGCAGCAGCCAGTCCCAGTGGCGGCTAACCTCCTCTATGGTGGCCCCTAGAGGACAAAACACCCTGACACTCAACTACATCCGCCAATTACAGTCTTACAGTACATTACTGTCAATGTGGAGGAATACAGTTATGGCAGAGCAAAACACAGGGTCGTACCACTAGCGATCACCCAGCTGATCTGGGAGGAAGGGATCTGGAGGAGGATCCTGAAGGGTGTGACCCTGGCATTGGAGTCCAGCACCGTGTCCAGCGCGCCCACCAGGAGACCTATCAAAAATGACAGGATATGATGTCACAATCACACCAGGTAGGATATGTTGTCATCTAGGGGTGGTACCAAACCTCAGTATTTTTTTTAGGTACCAAGCACAGTTTGGTACATATGTTTTGTTCATACTACTAGCGATCATTCAGGGGATAACAATCAATATTTTCTGGCAGGGAATAATAACAACATTGTAGAATAAACCTCGATAAACAAAACAAGAGCATCAAATTCAGCTGTGCATTAATTTGACACCATTGTTATTAAAGATTTCCTCAAAATGGACGTGAAAGGTTCAGCATTCTAACTGCATTTAACTGCATTCTCTAAGAGATTGGAGTGAAGGAAGTAAGGGTTATACATAGCAATACATTGTTGTAACGCTATAGAGTAAGTAATAAAGTATTTTAACAGATGTGCTTCTAGTTCTGCTTCAAGTTTGTGAGGCAGAACTTTAAAGACATCTGATTGGTTGGACTTCGTCCGGCTTATTCATGGGATCAATGATCATGTGTCAGAGACCACAGTAATTACAAATGATATTAGTCAGTTACAAACTTCACAGGAACATGATGCGTTTTGAAATGTTCTATTTAAAGTATGTGTATTTATAGTGCAGCAATTATATTAAAGAATGTGTATTTAATTACATTACACTAATTATATTAAACTACAGTCTAAAGTCATGTGACGTCTGCATGCTTACAGTCTTATAATAACTAAAATGCTGAGGTTTCCATTGTTTTACACTGTTAAATACGGACATTTTCTGCGTGCTTTTTGCGGCTTTAGTATTGCACTTTTTGTTTTATTACTGTCCTGTACTTCTGCTACACAATTGTTCGGTCTTGGATACATAAAGCACCCCTAATCTTATCTTAAACCACTAGGTAGGTATGTTTACATAGAAGTGTATATATCAAACCACATTTTGTTGGTTTGCGTTCTATTTCCAGGCCAGTCTACCAGTGTAAACGGTTTTGGATCCCAGATGTTTGGGATCACTGGCGTTCCCACGGCGACAGTGGGAGCTACAGAGACACGAAGCCAGCAAGGCTTTTGTTTCTCCGGCACATCAACAGGATTTATATGTCGTTGGCCTTTCCTGCACCATAGAATACTCCTGTGGCTGTGTGTGTTTATCTTCATGCACATGCGCTCCCTTCCATAGGTTCTAGATCAGCCTATTACACTGGCTCAGTGCTGTTAAAGTAAAGCAGTTCAGATAAAACTAATGAGATGCAAAAAAAACCTTCTGGGAGAGTTGAAGCTGTTCATATCTGCTCTAAGAACTGCTCTAGCAGAGTAGACTGACAGTGTTCAGTCAGTTCTACAGCCTATAGAGCTGGGTTGCAGAATCGATTCAACGGACTCGTCGAATAATTAAATAAAGTTTTATGAAATAAAGCCGCTCTGGCCTGAACTCGACTCACATGGCACAAAAAACCCCAGAAAGTCACAGATGAGCACTGTACACTAAGTGTGTAGTACTTTCAGATACGAATAGGAAGTGGTTAGTTTATAAAATTACCCCATGATTAATGCAACCAGACATGTTTCTCTACAACCGAAATCCATAGAGGATGTGATGAGTGAAACGAGATCACATCCCACACACACACACACACACACACGCACACACAGACATACACACACACACACCCCTGATCAACAGGTAATCAACGACCCAGTAACAGTCGCCACTACACTTAACTACACTTAGAGATAGTAATATATCCTGTTCCCCAGACGGAAAACTCCCAAAAGAGAAACGCTCATCAGCGGGTGGTGAGGTGGGTCTGTAAAGCACCCAAAGTGGGACAGACAGCCATGTAGAGGACAATATAGCCCATCACAGTGAAGAGACCAGGGGGTTGTTTGGTTGTCCGGAGACCACAGGGGTGTTAGGGTTATGGTTTTGTTTCGTGTAGTTTGTTTTACCTGAGAGTTTACCCCCAGAGTCTCCATGTCCACGGCGTCGCTGCAGGAGGAAGAAATCGTTGCTTCTCTCCGTCACCCAAAGCTTCAGCGCATTTTTCAGCAAAACTTCTTCTGGATTCAGCCACATGATGCCTATAGCCAGGCAGGACACCCCCGGGTCGCTGCTGTGTCGTGGCGGTTAAAAACAACCAGACCCACCGGAGGATTTAGAGGGAGAAGGAGACGCGATTTGCAGAGATCAGCGCGTCCCGCAGCGATGCACTTTCTCCGCTCATGTTTTCACTCACGCCCCGTGTGGAAGCGGACCGTGGATGTCTAGTATGGAGTACACTCAACCACGGGTGTGTGGTGTGTATAAGAATTACACACAACAGCCAGTGGCGACTTCTTATTTCCGCATTTTCTCCAAGCTCTCATTCCCTTGGTTCCGGGCGAGGGCTTGTGGTCGGGTTGTGATTGGCCTATTCTCATGATATCAGGATTACCATGTATAATAATATATGTATTACCAATAACACACAAAGGTTCTCTGATCACTCGTAGGGTGTATCCTACGAGAGATCCGACAACTCAGCACAACAGCCTCTTCTAATAACATTGTCACATCTTTTATTCGAGAGTTTAAGTTTTCATTAAAATGAACTAAAATTAGGGGGCGAATGTTAACATTCATCTTTCGTATTTCGTCTACATCTCATGTATTAATTAATTATAACAATCACTGCGGGGAAACAGTGAACTGTGATAAAATCACAGTGGAAACAATTCACTACATTACTTCATTAAGTTAAGCCATAGTCAATCAACTTAAGAATGACTTTTCTTGTACGTCTTTTGATCGAGGAAAAGTCGAAGCCGTCGTCAATTAAACGTTAATTAGAACAGGACTATAGATTTTGATTAGATCACGGGAAGTGATCTAATCGTATAAACCAGCATGGTGTCTACTTTCGTTGGATATAAGGTACTTTCTTAAAGAGACTGTCATTGGCACATATTCTTTATGTCAAAACAAACATCCTGGTCGGATTCTAAGCTGTGTGTGTGTGTGTGTGTGTGTGTGTGTGTGTGTGTGTGTGTGTGTGTGTGTGTGTGTGTGTGCGCGCGCGCGTGCGTGCGTGCGTGTGTGTGTGTGTGTGCTGATTGACGGTTCCCCATGAGGTATATACAGCTGTCTCGCTTTCAGCTGCTTCTGGCGGAACGCAGCGCTCCCTCTCCTTGTATGGTCATATCGATGCACCAGGCGGAAGTCAATGCGCCGTTTATTATTGTCCCCCCCGACATGTGTTCCTAATCTATTTAATACCGTTAAAACTCATTTATAAAAGATTAAAATACACAATTCAGTATGGAAAAGCATATGTATCCTATTTAAATAGAACATATATTTATTGTCGATATTTAAATACATTTTTCAATGATAGGGCAGATTATAATGGTAGTGTTGTGTCGGAAACAGTACGGGGTGCAGTACATGTGTTTCCGGTGGCTGGGTGGTTACTGATCTCAATTCTTCTGTCAAAATGCAGGTTAGTAATGTTTAAAATACGACTATAACACGCTTTGTTAGTTATGGGGCGTTATTCTAACAACGTGTTGAATACTTGTTGAATAACATATTGAAAAATGTAGTTATTGTAATATTACTTAGTGTATCTCAATGGTATCACAGCTCTCTGGTCAGCAGTACAGTAAACCAGTAACTAACGGTTAATATTACGCAATATTTCTCCAAATACCTTTTAGTTAATCATTTTAAGTTTACCATTACTTAATACTTTGTATATTACCTTATAAGTAATTCTCCTGTACTGTACAGGAGAATGTAATGTAAAGGCTGTACATTACTTGGCGATGAGGGGTTATTTGTAGGTTATTGTGCATAGCGAGATAAAGCGACTTAGGAATGGTGTTCAATCTATTTCTGTTCGGTTTCGGGAATGGGTTTTATGCCGATATGTTGCTTCCTGAACAGTTACGCCTGGACCACCAGCATGCTGTTGGCGGCGCTAGTGGGCAGTCTCAAAAAATATCCACGCTCATAGGCAACATCGCTCCAAAGTGATTTTTGTGTAAATTGTGTAATATTAATGATATTCAGATTCAGAGTACTTTATTATTCTCGATGGAAGTCGTTTGTCACAGTTGATCTGTTGATAATTACCCTCAAGTACACAATTGTTAATAAGCATTCAAATCCCTATGATAATGATTAATAATTCTTCTAGGTAGTGTGGATTGAGGACTTTGTGGTTTTAATGGTGGTTTGTTTTCTGCCCAGGACCCAAATGAGGACACCGAGTGGAATGACATCCTGCGGCGGAAGGGGATCCTCCCTCCTAAGGAGACCCCCAAGGATGATGAGGAGGAGGAGCTGGCCCTCCAGCAGCAGTCCATCGGTATGGCAACCGCAATGCTCTCGCATTGTCCAATCACAGCACTGTAATTGTACTCCTATTTGATCATATTAGACAGCGGCTTTGGTCATTGGACTAAGATCTTTAGACATATTTTTACTTTTAAAATACCTTTTAATGTTACTTTTTCATATTTATTAGTTTTTATCATCTTTTGTAAAGTGTGTTTGAGTGTCTAGGAATGCATTTCATGAATAAAATGTGTTGTTATTATTATTTAACTTTTTTTCTACACCTGTACCCCATTACAAATTATTAAATTATTTGAATACTGATCCTGGTTCTCTTTATCTGTAGTGAAGACCTACGAGAGCATGAGTCTGCAGGAGCTGGAGGAGAACGAAGATGAGTTCAGTGATGAAGATGAAGCAGCCATGGAGATGTACCGGTAAGGTCAGAGGTCAGCAGGGGCTGCTGCTCTGTTTGGATTGGATGGAATTTAACTTGACTAATGTTAACTAAACTAGGTTAAACCAGAACAATGATCACAAATTGAAGCCTAGGCTAAAGCTAGGCTATGATACTAATATCAGTTTCAACCAAGATCAGTCTAATCTTAACCCTAGTCTGTCTACCCTAGTCTGCCTAGTATTAATTACTGTTTACTTTACAGGGCCACTGTTTACTTTACTCATATTGCACTATTCATATACAAACTGCACCTTAATCGCTCCTTTGCACTTCTGGTTAGAACGCCAACTACACGTCGTTGTCTCTGTTCTTGTACTCTGCACAATGACAACAAAGTTGAATCAAGTCTAATCTAGATTAATATGAATTCAACTAGGTTAAACTGGTGTAGTCAGGAATCAATGTGCCCTGAGAGCACCCTGTCAGGAAGTCTAGTCTGTGGAGAAACTCTTAGATTTCCCAGTACTGTGCTCGTACATTCCAGGAACATCATTAATATTAATCACTGCCAGGCTGCTTCACAGTACTGGAAGACTCTTACGACAGTCTTGTCTGTAGTAAGTTTATATTGTATAAAAAGTGACTTACATGTATGTTAATTTTTATAGTTGCTATAACTTTTTATAATATCTGCTTTTGTGCCTTAAATTTGCCAAACTTCTATTTTCAGCAAACTGGAATAGATCATGAAATTAGCACCCCTATGAATTAAGATTACATTCTGAATCAGGGATTTGTTGTGAATTGAGTATTAATTTTGCTAAGTGTGTAGGGAGTGTTGACCGTGTGGTTCCCTGCAGACAGAAGCGCCTGGCGGAGTGGAAGGCCACGCAGCTGAAGAACGCGTTCGGGACACTGGAGGAGATCTCGGGTCAGGACTACGTCAAGGAGGTGAACCAGGCCGGAGAGGGCATCTGGGTGGTGCTACACCTCTACAAACAGGGGTGAGAAGCACGCTACACCTTGGCAAGCAATATGCGACTTTAAGAGACTCCTAGCGGTAGCGTGCCGTAGCCCTTTTGAACAGGGCTGAAGGACTCGAGTCCGGTCTGAAGACGTTTTTTCTATGGTCTCGGACTTGTCTCAGACTTGCTGGTATTTTGACTTGGGCTTGTCTCGGTCTCTGCCACTGGTCTTGCCAAATATGGCTTTTGGTCTCGACCGAGTCTAGGTGTCTTTATTATGTTTAGAACACTGGCCACTTGATAACCAATCACACACTAGTTTATCTCTGCGCACCCTGCTAATGTAACATTATTGTCATTCATTTTCATTGATTCACACACACTGACAAACAAAGATGTCCGCCAATTCTGCCATAATAAAATACGACTTGTTTTTTCTGTCTCGGACTCGAATATTTTTGGACTCAGTCTTGTCTTGGACTCGAACCTCTTTGCACTCGGTCTTGACTTGGTCTCGACTAGTCCTGGTCTTGGACTTGTCTTGAACTCGGAAAAGGTGGTCTTGACTACAGTCCTGCTTTTAGCAAGTATTGTTTATGATGGTTAATCATTTGTGAGCTGTGGTTAAGGTAAGAGAAAGCAATGCATCATAGGACTTCCATGGGTTAACTTGTTTCTGCTTCCCATCTCCCAGCATTCCTCTGTGCACACTGATCAACCAGCACCTGGCGGAGCTGGCCAGGAAGTTCCCTCAGACTAAATTCCTCAAGTCCATCTCGACCACCTGCATCCCAAACTACCCCGACCGCAACCTGCCCACCGTCTTTGTCTACTATGAGGGGGAGATGAAGGCTCAGTTCATCGGACCCCTGGTCTTTGGGGGCATGAACCTCAAAGTTGACGGTAGGCGTCTACACCGCTGCTGCTCGTTGTGTTAATAATTCAGGGAGTCAGCTGCTATTTGGATGTTCAAACAAGGGCAAAATATATCAAAAGCTCTACATACTAAAAATAATGCGTTGGTCATTAAATATACATGAAAAGGCTATAGTACAGTTAGGATGTTTTATCCTTTCCTTTCTGGCGGTCTGTCATCCAGAATTTGTGTGTGTGTGTCGTGTTTTGTGTGATTTTCTCAAAGGACCGGCGCTACGATAGCATCTTTGAGATTTCCCATCTCTGTGGGCTCTGTGCCTTTTCCATTTCTCATTCAAAACAGTGACTTGTTAATGCTAGTGCTGTGCCGTTAGTTTCTGCCAAAATTGAGCAAAATGAAACATTTTCCTTCATCATTTCAAGTTCTCCATTGTGTGTGTGGAAACTATTACACAGAAGCTTTGGCTTAACCAAAGTTGGACAATGGGAGCAATGATCCAAAAGCAACTCATGTTGCACACACAGCAATAACGTATATTGTAGTTTTAATCTTTTCAGCAGTTATTAAACACATTTGTTTTGCTTAAACAGTTCTAGAGTTTTTTTATGACAATATTCATTAGTGGATTGCAAGTATTGATGTCAACTGATGCAGAACACCTGCTTGGCTGTGAAATGCTGCATAGTGGTGCTGGAAAGGGAGCCTGGTGGCACAGTGCCTCTGAGAATCCTCAGGGAGAAACCAAAGTGCATGTGCTAACTCTAGTCTCTCATTTGGCTACGGTGTGATCATGTGACTTGCGTCTCCTCCAATCAGAGCTGGAGTGGAGGTTAGCGGAGTCCGGCGCCGTCAAGACGGACCTGGAGGAGAACCCCAAGAAGCAGATCCAGGACCAGCTGATGAGCTCAATCAGGTCTTCGCTGCCCACGCGCAGAGACAGTGAATCGGATGACGACTACTAGTTTGGTCACACCGGCGGACGCTGTCGGTGTGGCCCGCCGCTACTCAAGATTAACGTTAAAAACATCCCCGTCTCTAGCAGTCTGCACACACGGCGGCCTTGGCCTCGGTGTCTCGACCTTACACACCGTGGCGGAATCGAACCCGTGGCCTTCCGGTTGGGCTGGATGCTCAGCTGTCCCCGGAGTAGCCCATGCCACTCTTCCGTGTAGTGTGCCGAATAAAAATGCTAGTGATTATTATTATTTCATCATACTGTAACCCCAGATGCCAACACAAATGATTATGAGAAGGTGCTGCCATACTGCAAGAAGTTGTAGCAAGTTGTTTCCTTAACTTCCTCCCCCACAGTCATAATCTACAAGATCTTCGAACACGGACCCACTGCTTTTTATTATGTTTGAGAATATGTATATAATCACAAAATGTCACATACATTTTATACATGTTGGATTAAAATGAGTTCGTCTCCGTTCGTCGTCACAGTGATTCTGTGTTTAGTCTTTTCAAGAGGTTTATACACACGTGGAGCTGAGCTGTAAACATTTACACTTAAAATACACGTACTTTCATACATCTTCAATGCATGCGTACAACATACACTGATAGCACATATGGGTACAGCCATATTCACATAGAAAAAAAAATATGAGTACATGGACCGTACAACAGGAAGACACTTGGCAGGCCGAGTATTGCAGGTGTGTTTTTGAATAGAATAATTTATTGTGTTAAGGGTTAAAATGGCTGTGCTTGAGGTGATGTCGATGATGTTGTCCTCTTCTTCGGTGGTGTTTAAACTATATCCTGTCTGGGAGCTCTCGGATCTGCTGGAGCCAAACATGGACACGATTAATAAAGTTGCATGTATGCATGTACAAAATCTTGTTTCTTAAAGGGTGCACTACTTAATATAAATCGAATGTGCTAGCTACAGCTAGCTCCATACTAGGGAAGCGTGTTCACCATCATAACAAGCTGCTTCTTCCTTCTTTGGGAGAGTTTGGGAAAGAGTCTCATCAGAGGGTGGACTGAGTGGGACTAGGGAGAGAGAGAGAGAGACAGTCGGCTATTGGGTGGTTTACCAATCATCTGCTCCAATCACAGAAACCTTGATACAAAACATACAGACCCAGAATTTTATATATGTGTGTGTGTGTTGTGTTACCTTGTGTTGGATATGCTGCATAGCACCCAAGGAGTTGTGAGCTTTGGAGTAATGAAAGAGAAACTAGAAAAAGAAGAAATCCACAAATCAATTAAACTAGAATGAAATTACATTATGTTAAACTATATTACATAAGATTACACTAGATTTGATTAGATTTAACTTCACAACATAATATTAAACTAGATTTGATTATGTTCGATTCAACTAGATTACATTAGATTCAATTACATTAGATTTAACTAAATTGCATTAGATTGGAGTAAGTTAATGGTATGATTTAAACATGATTAGATTACATGAGATTAAACTAGATTAGATTACATGACATTAAACTAGTTGAGATTACATGACCAACTCACAGCAGTCCTCATAGAAGAAAAAAAATTACTTACTCTTTTGAACACATTCTGTACTTCTTCCTGTGAGAAACAACCACAGACCATCGGTCAATATATAACATACAGTAGATATTTATTCATACGTCTACCTCCCAGACATGAGAGGATGTCTCAGGAAAGCATCTATTTTAGCACATCTTATTTCCTGTGTTGCTTGTCATTATGTGTCCTCTTCTTACTGAAATGAGTTGAATCATTTATTACTTAGTTAAAGAGGAAACAAGATGATCAAAATTGGCTATTTTTTACACTATACCATTTCACATGCGTGTCATACATAAACCGTGGTCTGCAAATCACGCAAAAAGTTGGACAATTTACATCATACATGCTCAGGGAATTGTATGTTCCATCAGTCCAAATAGGACCAATGACGTCCATCGTCCAACGTTTCCGTGGATGTTGCAGTCTACCATCCTATCTTGCTGACAGTTCCCCTTCATTTGCTCTGGTAGCGCCAACTAATTCCTTCAGAATCAGATGTCTTCTGATAACGTGACTATGTATTTGGGACAGTAGCCAGTGCAGTGTGTAGCTACTAGAGACTAGATGTGTTTGTGTATCAGTGTTCTGCCTACCTCGTTCGGATCTCTCCACACCAGATCATCAACAGCGTCCCTCCGGTACAGACTGGGAATCTGGGCACATTCAGAAGAAAAAGGTTAAGACAACAAATTAATTACAATCATATGCATTTCAATGAAACCAGAGAAGAGTCTTGTCTGGTTTTGGTGTTGTGCTGTTGCTGCTGCGGCTGCTGTGTGTGTGTGTGTGTGTGTGTGTGTGTGTGTGTGTGTGTGTGTGTGTGTGTGTGTGTGTGTGTGTGTGTGTCTGTGTGTGTGTGTGTGTCTGTGTGTGTGTCTGTGTTTGGGTATTTGATATTGTGTGTATTTTGTGTGTGTGTTTGATATTGTGTGTATTTTGTGTGTGTGTGTGTGTGTGTTTGTGTGTGTGTGTGTGTTTTGGTGCTGTGTCTGGTGTGTGTGTTTGTGTTTTTGATTTGTGTTTGGTGTGTTGTTTTGTGTGATTAGTGTGTTTGGTGGTGGGTTTAGTGGCGTTAGTTAGATAATTAGTTGGATGGTAAGTTGCCAGAGTCAGTCCTCTGTTACTACCAGGGGTCCCTGAGCTGGAGGCCTGAAGCATGTCTTTCTATTAGCCTCTTGTCGTAGCATGTAGCATGTTGTTCTATCAGCCTCCGTGGCCTGTCATCTGTCTGAGGAGGAGAAGGGGCTCTGCCGGACCAGGAGATGAGCACACTGGCTAATTATCTCCAGATCTGTGACTCACTGCTGGCCGACAGGACGTGTTGACAGCAGGTGTTTTTTTACATCTGACTTTATCGCCATGAACAAGCACAACCTTCTGTCTGCTCTTAATTGACTCGAGGTTTCACCACAGCTTGAACTTTTGTGGAGGCTGTTCACCAGGGCTTTGAATAGTCAGCTCCCAACCTAATAGCCTACTCTACAGCCCCTGCAATGCATGGGGAAATCTGTTTGTTAACTTTTACTTACTATGATGACGATAATACTAATCATCATCATACTTATAACACGTAAGCATTAATTCATTCATAGTAATAAGCGGCAATAATTATAATATAAGATATAACAATTATGATTGTTATAATTATGATTATGAGGAGCCATTGTGGCCTTGTCCCACAATATGTATAACGAACGTATGATAATTAACTAAAATAGAAATCAAAAGTAAATTATGGTTATGTCATCTCTGTACTTTCAAAAGATATACCATGCAGGCTTAATTAATCCCAGCACAGACTCTACACGCTTGGTATTGATGTATTCCTCTACCACGCCTGCTGACGTCACCAAATTGCACTGACCATCCACAAAGGTTAGCTTCATTATTTATCCCCAATCGTGTTAAATAATTAACATGGGTTTTTTTTTTCTGTCTCTCTAGGGACGGTCTTTAGTAACCTAGTGGTTGGTATACAGGGATGAGCTAGTTGCCTAGTAGACTTCATGTCTAGCTATGATAATAGCCTATGATATGGCTAGCCTATGATAATATCATAAAACCCTAAAGTAACTTTCATAACAACATGGTTAGGCCTATATATAGCACATCTAAGAACGACAGATTGAAATCGCATAAACGGATATTAAACACCTATTTTAAGGTAGATTCGGAGAAAATAAATAAAGCGGACTGTTGTATAGAGCTGTTGTAAAGTAGAAAGGTGTGAAAGTTAAACGCTCATACTGACTAACTGAATGATGAGTCGATTTACGTAAAATACTAATTTGAGCTATAAACTGATCTGAAATTGTATTCTCAACTTATCTTTGGATGTTAGGGATAAAAAAAAAGTAAAATATCCTAATAGGCTACATTAAACATTTAAATGATCATTTTTTGGTGTTTGTTTCGGCCTACAACTAACAGCGACAATAATAAACCAACATCAGCATTCAAACTAAACAAACGTGGGAATACGAGTGGTAGGGGTTAACCAAACACATCCTACCTGTCTTAAATTCGTCTCATCTGTCCACTGGTTGAACGGCTTCACGAAGGAACCTGAAACGGCAAAATACTTAATATTGTTCTTAATATATTCTCAATAGGCCTACTTAAAAGTTACTCCAAAATTAAAATAGTAATAAATGAATCCACTTCCCATAGAGATCAGGCGACATGTATACACGGCACTTGATCAAGTAACATTTGCCTTAAAGAAGACAACCTTAAAACTACCAACTTTAAAACCTTTAAAAAAAAATACAAAAATAAAAACAACACTCACCGGCCGAAGTGCTCCAGCCCCCGCAGCACCAGAACATGTGGAGCAGGCACAGCTGCGTGAAGGAGGGCAGCAGGCTCATGTCTCTCCGCTGTGTATCCGAGCAGCTCTCTTCCTTGACTCTGGTAACACTTATGGGCCACGGTGCGTGTGAGGAGCTCGTCCGAGTCCCAACAGTTAAAAGGGCTCCAACTTCCCGGCCCACACAGACATCATCATCTCCCACGCAGAGGTGACCAACCCACGGGGCGCGTGGTCACCGCGCGACTCTCTGCGCACATTTGGTCCTCCCCAAAATGTTCAGGACCCCCGAGAGTGTTTTTTTTTTTAATCGTTAATGTGTCATTGTGTTGTGTGTGTGTGTGTGTGTGTGTGTGTGTGTGTGTGTGTGTGTGTGTGTGTGTGTGTGTGTGTGTGTGTGTGTGTGTGTGTGACTAACACGGTAGTAATCGTCTCTTCACTTCCTCCAATTCATTTCGTGTTTGACTTACTTGAAGACAACGGGGTTTATTGCTTGTTGGCCTACTTGTACTTATACTTGCGTATTTTGGGGCAATTTGTACTTGCTCCACTAAGCAATTTCTTCATACAAGCAATTCATTTTTTTTTTCTGTTTGATATTAGGACAGCAATTCAACTGTGTTAATACATTTTGTTTGAGTACAATGTTGCCAAAGTCCTGAGGGTATTTTTTGTTGTAAAATATACAGACATGATAGGGGACTGGGAGCAACAGCATATGCATCAGAATCAAACCCGGTCCCTACGAGGTTAGGTTAGTGGGTTGTGCTACCCAGCCCCTGTACTGTGGGTATTGACACTTCTACTGAAGTGTTGATGTGTGTGTGTGTGTGTGTGTGTGTGTGTGTGTGTGTGTGTGTGTGTGTGTGTGTGTGTGTGTGTGTGTGTGTGTGTGTGTGTGCCAGTACAATGTTGTTGAGAATCCACCAAAAGAAGAGGAACTAAACAGATCCTCTTCACACTGATTGGCCTCTCTCTCTCTCTCTCTCTCTCTCTCTCTCTCTCTCTCTCTCTCTCTCTCTCTCTCTCTCTCTCTCTCTCTCTCTCTCTCTCTCTCTCTCTCTCTCTCTCTCTCTCTCTCTCTCTCTCTCTCTCTCGCCATCTCTCACTGCATCAGAGCTCATATACATTTAGAAGCGCTGTGGGCAATGAGAGAAACAATCTCATGTAATGTTGGACTGAAGCAGTGGAGGGCTGAATCAACAAGAACGCAAGCACCTTGTTCAAAACTTGTTTACATCTCTCCCCACCTCCTCTCCTCTCCCACCCCCCTCCCTCCTTCCTTCCCTTCTCTTCTCTCTCCCCCCTTCTCCTGTCCCTGTCTGCTCATGTGAAAGAGGGGAGAGGAGGATCTCGAAGAGGAGAGGAGGAGAGAGGAGAGGAGAGGGGCTTTGGATAGATTTTTCTCCTTTTGGGGTAACATATACGAATATAATCCAAGAAAGGATCCCTTTCTGGCA